>RXID01018951.1:24700-37025 GCA_005019695.1 Trichopus zeylanicus subsp. travancoricus | reverse complement strand
AACAAGCGTGGTAGATGAGGAAAGCACCGTTGCCTCTGTTAAGAACTCCTTGAATCCACAAGGAAGAGAGAAAATTCACTAAAGTAGAACTTTATTGAGAATAAAAGTTGTCCCCGTCCATAGGACTGAAGGCCTATTTATACAAATACCAGAAATCCAATTTGAGTAAGTTTCTGGCTTCCCAAGTCCTAAACTGAATATAACTCAGTTTAAACCCATTAATTAGGTTGGTAGAAGTTCTAAATAAGTTAACCTATGAAAATAAAATCCTAAATAAAGATTCATCCTTCCCAAGTCCTAAACTGAATAGGATTCAGTCCAAAATTGGTCTTGGGTTGATGGAATCCGAGAATAAGACCCAAGACATCATAATAAAGAGAATTTTAAACATAGAAAGGTACTAAGTAAGGTAAATCCTAAGTTTAAATAGAAGAGTGAATCAAATCATTTGTCATGGCCCCTTGACTTCTGAATTAGCTTCTTTTGATATTCTTGAACTTCCTTTGAGTGTCCTACATCAATAAGGAGGACGGTAGCACCATTATACACACCTCATTCAGCTCAATAACTTCTTCTTTTTAGTACTCACCAATTTCTTCTTCTTCTGCTTCTTCTTTTTCTTGCTATCTATGTAAAGCTAGAAGCTCCTCTTGGTGCGAAAGAGCATCCTCCTGAGCCTGCAAGAAGAAGCATTTGTATCAGACTGGAATGTACATCTGAAGCTTTCTAGCCTTTTACAGCAATGGCATATGATCCGCACCTTCTTGGCTGCAGTCAGCTCAGCTTCCAGAGCTTCCAGACGGTTAACAGCAGCATTCAACATCTCCTTATCAAATGGAATCTCAGTGGGCTTCGAGCTCATGATGCTCACTTTCTCTTCAAGTTCACTGAGACGCTTCATCACCTCGGGCAGTCAGCAACTGTGACGTCGGTGCAGGCAGCTCGTGATGGTGCATCAGGCCATTAACAATTGTTTCAGCACAGTAAACAGGTGTGGAAATGCCAATTGGTGAATCGACAATCCTCTTTGGCGAATCACGTGTTACCCCGAAAATGGTGCTCACTCCCATGACAAAGGCCATCGCCCCACCAATTAGATTGTTGCTTGCACCTGATGGAACTTTGCAAAGATCTGGAAAGTCACAAGTATCTCCCCTACAAGCAATATATTTGGGTCCACAGTATAATCAGTATGCTTTCATCACACAAAAACAGAAAGAAAGAGAGATATCTCAGAATTCAGAAACTGAGATCTATGCACCAAGTGCCAGCATTATTCTGTCAGGATCTTCAAAAATTCTGTAAGGTTTTTTAAGTCACCTCTCTCAAGTAAAATATAGGAATGCATTCAAACTAACCAATCAGTTGCTATAGGGCTCTAGCATTTAGTAGTTTAGTTTTTCTATTATACGTTTCAACCATGATTCATACACTTGAACAATGTTTGGCATGTGGCGGAGAGTTCCTCATGACAAAGATATCCCCTCAGGTAGAAAATGACAGCCTTCTTCTACAATGTAATGGCAAATATTTCTGTCCGAATACTGGTTTAATTTGCAATGAAAAAGAGTGAAGGAAATGCCCTTTCTCATTTTATGGAGAGCTATGGAGTATCTGACATGATCAAGCATGTAGTTTGTTAGGCATTGAGTAGTCCATGCTAAGTCTCAAAGGTTATACATTTCCATGAAGTAAATCTTGGACTAGAAAGAATTAAAACATTGTGGTACAGACCTTTAGTGGCAGCAAGCTTCTCATGCAGGGTTTTCTTACTCCAGGTGGCATCCACAGTTTTGTCAACCATCGGGATGTCATCATCATAACCGTAGGCAGCCACAGATGGAACCTGAATTTTACAGTAGATTAGATCACTTTGTAGTCCATCTTCCATTGAGAAACGATATTGAGAAGAAAGTTCTATGCTCATTTCTCTTGTAGAAAATACCTTGTACTCTGGACAGAGCATCTCCTCACGAACTGGAGACGACTCTGGGTGCTCAATCATAGCCCTTGGAAGCCTAGGGGAATCATCAGCATCCGATATGGTCTCCTTTAGGTCAAAATGATGTAGTCATCAGTAAAACAATAGTCAGATGATCATATCAAATTTAATTCCATTTCAAGAAGACATGTTTTGTCACTAGTACCGCATTGGGATACGTGATCTCATCCTCCTAAATCATCTTCTCTCACCCATTGACGAATTTCTCATGTGCTTTCCAGACTTGGCTCCACCATTCTAAATAACCTGTGGGCATGCAAGAGTGATACTGGGTAAGATGATTTACCATGTCCTATTTGCATCTGCTAACTTATGACTGTCTATACAATATGCAATTGCACCTGGATAATTTCAGGGTCTTTCCATGGGCCTTTATCTGATCTAAGACAGTCACGATGCTCTGCACATGTGCATGTGCCACCCAAAAACTCGGGCAACTCACTAGCAAAACCCATATAACTAAGTAAGAACATACTAAGGATTCCAAGCATATGACAGTAGACAATCTAGAATAACTTGTCAGAGAAGGCTTCTGTTTTTCACTGGGAACATTAGATAGTAATAATTTTACTCTTAATTCAAGTGACTTCAACTTATTAGTTGACACAGTTGGATATTTAGTAGATACTATTCAACAATCCAATATTGTCAACTAATAAGGAGAAGGAAGGCCAAGCAAAAAACCATTCCAAATTTACCTTGCATCAATCACTTCAAGCAGCTTGATTTGGTATTTGTTCCCAAGAACCTGATATACAGCGGGTTGTTTATAGTTATATTGTTTGTAGGAAGAAAAAAATATGTATTCAATATATAGACATAAACAAATGGGCCCACATGAATCTTTGAGATAGTTTTGGGATCAAAGAAACTCTTGATAGTGTTCCACAACAGTCTGAAGCCACTGCCAGCATTGATGATGAACATCCGATTCAAGGTCTGCCACAGAAGAATTTCATCTCAATTGCCACCTTTTGCATAGCATGATTTCTAGTATTCTTTAGCAATGCCGGGTGATGTACCTCAGGATAATTATCACCATCTATTTTCTGAAGCTGCCCAATTAGTTCACGTGCAATCTTTGTCAAATGCTTGACACCCTGAAATCCACATGGAAGGTAGGTGATAATGAATGGTTACTCAAAGGAGGTATCCTAATTTTGTGGACTTAATCCTAGACAGTCCTCTAGAGGCCAACATCATTGACAGCCAAACACATATCAGTTCACACAAAATCCATAAAACTTTGGCTACTAAAATTTGGTGGAAAAGGAATTCTTTTTGGCAGTGCTCCTACATACAAAAGCAGCCATTGATCACATACCACACCCTGCACATCAAGAATTGTGGTGCTTTGATCAATGGCGCACTTTGCTGCAATAGAGCAAGCCGGAAACTTGAGGTTGAAGGTTTTCTCGAACTCCTTGACATGGTATTTAACATAGCGATCCATGGTTGTCACTTGCATGAACTTGTTAGCATCAATCTGTCCTAGCTTTTCAATGTAAACAGGCCTTCCTTCTTTGTCAACCCCGTGATGGCCTTGTGGATTTGATCAAGTTCAGCGAACTCAAAATCCTTGCCCAAAATTAAAGCATATGTAAACAAATCAGCAAAATATTACCATAATCAGAAGTAAAATTTAAGGAATCGTGCAGATTGAGTACAAATTTAGAAGAAATGAAAAGTTGAGAGAATGTTGGATATATTATGATGTCAATTTTGGAAGTAAGTATATTTATGTTGAGATAAGCACCAAGCATCAATTCTCTATCACTTGAAAGGGAAAGAAATGAAAAATAAAAAACATTTAGGGGGGAAGATCAGCCCTGAGATGTCAAAAACAAGGAAAATACACAGTTACAAGATTTACAACTGATGACATGTCCATATTATAGATCCAGATCCTGGAGAGGTACCTCATCAATAGTATCAACGCCAAATTCCTTCCTCCATTGAAGCATGTTGGTCCACGTGTGCTTTGTCTTCTCAATATCAAACTTCCTGGCCTTGAGGAATCTACAAAAATTAAAGTGAAGGCAAATGCATGACACCTGCTAACACCACAAAAGGTAACAATGTATGATATCATACACAAGGTTGATGCCTCCAAAGTAATTAATCACCAAAGCATCATGTGATAGTCATCGTGCTTTGATGGCAGCAATTCTTCCAATATAAGAGTTTGGCAGAATGCATCAACTGCACTCATTTCTTCTGTATCACGCACATCCTCAATTGGGACGGACATGACCTTGCCGTGTCTCTTGCTCCTCTTTGTCAAAGAATTCCTGAACTTTGCGGAGGCATTCAGCACCTTCTTCATCAGTGAGCCCATCCTGATGTCAGAGTTCTCAGCATCTGGAAATCCTCAACACATTAATGTTATACGTCAAATTCTTTCACGTTTCAGTATTCCATTTGAGTTTTGAGTTTTTCCTTTCTCTGATTTACCTGGTTTCCCATATCGGTCTAGAGGTCCTGAGTTTACTTCGCTCATGATTTTCAACGTGTGCGCCCTAGACCTCATCAAAGACAGCAAACAAATCAATTCCTCATCAATAACCAGAAAATCAATTTGTGTTGAACTAAACTGCATCGGAGCCCAATATTACAATGGATAAAAAAGAAATCAAGAATCACATTGATTCAGATTACTCCATTTCAGCTAGGTATCTTAATTAAATGGAATTGTTGAAACAAGATAATGAAACAGATATAAACAAAGGAACAATCATACGAGTTGCAGACATACAAATAATTTCCTGAGAAAAAAGAAAAGAATATCTATGCATCTCATTGTGACGCAAACAAGAAGAAGATACAAAACAAAACAAAACAAAATTAGATCAAACTAGGAGCAGAAATTTGATAAAGACAGAGAAAAGGCGACAAAGATATTAACTCAAAAATGAGATCAAACAAGCAAACAAGTAAACGAGAAAAGAAATAAAAGGAAGTGGAGAGGAGGGAGAGAGGGAGAGTGATCACCTCCGAGACGCAATGTGGGTCTGGAGGAGGAGAGAGAGGAGAGTTTAAATGACCTCCGAACAACACGCCGGAGGAGAAATGCTTTGTCTTTTGTAATGGTTTTAGATTTTCCTCCTTCCCACTTTAGACACCATCCTTCCAACAAACCGCTCCTTTCTTTTTTATTTTCTCAATCGTTTCCATGACCTAGTTTTAGATACCGTTGATTCAAAATCAAGGTCAAAAATCAAGCTCGAGATTAAGATTAAAGTATAAAAAAATAGTGTAGTCAAATTTTTTGTGTTTAGATATTAATATGACTAGTAAATAATTTATTTATTTTTTGGATCTTTCTGCTATTGAATATATTATTTATTGAAATTTAAATGAATAAAAGTAAGAGTAATATGACAATTTACTTTTTAAAAGTAAAGTAAAGATAGTCTGACTATCTTTTTGATGTTTGGATGATAGATCGGTCAAATACAGAATGATCTTGATTCTGATTTCGAACTAAACGCACTATTAGTATCTTAGGCACCGTTTGTTGGTATCAGAATTAGAATCAAGATCAAAATTAAGTAGACTGCTTTTATAAACTAATATCTCTCCATCAAAATTAACTCTACAATAATTTCAAGTTCGAAAATTTATTTAATTTTTATAATAATTTAATTTATTAACGATATAAAATAAGTAATATTAATTTTGTAAGAAAAAAATAATTCTGAAATAAATTAATGCTGATCAGGATCCAAAATAAACAGTGCCTTATTAACTTAGTAAACCATCAAGAGCCTATTTCATGATTTTTGACTTGGGTAAAATATTAAAATTGATTAAACGATTATCTTTTTACAAGTTGTAGCATAACTAGCACACCGTAAAACAGGCCTCAATGCCTTGGACACTTGCCAGGAAGGCCCCAACGGATCAAGACCAAAACTAACCTAAGTTTAATTTTTTTATTAAAATATTAATACTAATTATTTTATATTATTATTAAATTAAATTATTATAAAAAATTAATTAATTTTTTGAATTTTAA
This sequence comes from Trichopus zeylanicus subsp. travancoricus, assembly GCA_005019695.1. Lineage (NCBI taxonomy): Eukaryota > Viridiplantae > Streptophyta > Magnoliopsida > Dioscoreales > Dioscoreaceae > Trichopus > Trichopus zeylanicus. Next base: position 31,005 of record RXID01018951.1, on the reverse strand, counting down.
ATTGTTATAAATTTAATTTTGATTATAAAAAATACTAATTTATAAAATTAATTTATTAATCTTGACCTTAATCAACGGACCCCAATGTATTTTACACAAAGGGTTGAGCATAGTAATTGTGAAGTCGTCCAGTTCACACACAGCCACACAAAAAAAAAAAAAGTGGTGCATAAAAGTGATAAATGGAATCTGTGTTACAGGAACAAAACTACTGCTAATCTCTCTCTCTATATGAAATATATTTGTATTACTTCGACTGTATTCATAATTGTTTGCTCAACAGGAAGCCTTTCTACCCTTCAACACAATTCTGATTCTCGAGGGCCAGAGACGGAACCTGCAAAGTAATTCCGAATACTGGTTCGATTCCCTTATTTTTGTGGTCATTGCAAGCTTTATTTTGAACACCCTTCTTGGGAAAAGAATATTGTAGTCATACAGCATCAAGTTACGTTGCAGTTTTTTACCCAAAAAAAAAAAGTAAAGTCATATCATGGTAGCGATTTCAAAACATATGGACTAGGGTTACCTCCATGGCAGAGAACAATAATATCCGGATTGACTGCAAGTGCTGCATTAGCAATGGCCAGAACAAGGACGACACTGTTATCCAGCTACTGCTGTTTGTGCCCCAATTGGCCCTGATGTTGTATGCTAGCACCAGCCTTTGACATGGCAATGGCTTCATCTTTGTCAAAAGCAAATGGTGTTGTCAAAAGCCCTGGATTATGGTCTTTATGGATCATCTGGACCTCCAAGCTGACAAGTTGTTGAAAACAATAATCATAATTGTGGCATGCAAAATAATATGGATTGATGATTTTATACGCATGGAAACATTAGCAAGGGATATTTGAGAAAGAGCATGGTAGAAAGAACACAAACCCACAGGAGGCAAAAGTAATTTAATAAGATGTGCATTTTATAAAAATTAAATATGTAACTAAATCACATTGAACAAAATAGTACCCAACAGAATCTGATAACATACAACCAGCACAAAAGTTTGTAACCCACCTGTAGACCATTCCAGCCTCATTAAGATTCTGGCGGAAGTTGCAATCAAAGAATCCAACTGTTGGACACTCTGTACACCAGAAAATCCAATTGCTTCCAGATTCTTCAGAAAGTGATCAATTCGTGGAAATGGATCAATAGCACATACTCCAGCAAAAACAGGTACTCCTTGTAACACCTATTTGTCAATTAGACACCATAAATAAGAATAGAAGAGTCAAAAGCAGTCAACAGATTAATCATCTAGAAGAAAATTATTTGGACTTCGGTGAGATGCTTCCAAAATAGGGCAAAATAAAAGCAGCTTATGGCATTATTTAATAAAAATTTCACATAAGAACTTATAATACTTCATTAGTCATCTCAAAGACAACCTCATTTGCATCTGCCAAAGGCAACAAACCAGCTAAGGAGGCCCTTCCTGCCATCTGAATCGTCCAGATTAATATATGACGATTAAGTCCACATCACTGGCTTCTTCAAACTTTGCAGATAGCCCACTCCCAGCACCTGCTCCTATGATAGGCATCCCCTTGTTTATCTGCTCCCTCAGCTGTTGTAATATTTCCACTGTCCTCCACAAAGTTTCTGTTAGGATGAGCAAATAATAAGATCTGACTGCATGTAACACAGTAACATTATTATCTCAGTTTTGGGTTTAGCCTGAAAAAATATATTTCTTTGTTTGTTTTTTTATTAGTTTATTCATTATTGGAATTGTGGACTCAGAAGGCAAATTTGTTGGGACTAGAAGTGTTGTCATGTTGCAATTGTCTGATCCAATCAGAAAATATGGACTCCAAAGGCAAGTTTGCAGAGAAACATATCAATGACATCTACAGTAATTAAATAGAAAATCTCTGCAGGTTCAGAGTTTTTTCATGAACAACACTATGCTCAATCAGAAAGATCTAATGCACAACTAAGATCATGAAATATCCAAGAGAAGAAAATACCTGGTTTGGCATCAGGGAAGTTTAGTGGGTTCCGTGATATCGCTTGACTATCTAAAGCATTCGCATCTGAAACACCATCTTCCTTGTCTAACAATAGCTTTTGTTGTGTAACAGTTCTTAGCTGAGGACTTGTAGAGAACTTGGAGCTGATTGTCAGGAATGAATCAACCAAGGCTTCCGCAAGTTTGGGGTCACTAATATGGTATGGAAAAGATTTCACTCTCAAAAAAGATGTTCTTTTATGGCAGGGCAATATTGTTGATGATATTGTAGATGAAAATCATGGAAAATTCAAACATAGATTTTCTTAATTGACACAACCTGATGTAGGACAACTACATCTTTTTTCACAGTAAAATTAGAGATCCAGTCCAAGTTGAATTCCAACTCCAATAAGGATCCGTCAAGATTCGTACAGCTACAGTCCAAAGGCCATATCTCCTAAGATATTGATCCAAATTCAGAAAATAACCATCCGTTGGAAAGCTGAGATCGATCCTACAAGTCTCTTGTTTACTATTTTGGATAATTCGGATTTTATATTGATCAAAATTAGAATTTATTTATCAGTCCGAGTCAATAACAGTCCTAGCCCAATAAGGGGAATAGGATTTATATATCTTTATTTAAGATATGTTAAGTAGAATTCATAGTAGAGTCTAAGTCCTATTTTTAGTCTATACCAAGTAGGACTCTAAGTTTATCAGAGGGCTATATATACAGCCCAAGGTTGTAACAAAAGAAAGAAGACTTTTCTATCAATAATATTCTCTTATTTTGGGTTTGTTCCCTTTTTATCTTCCTTGTGGATTCGAGGATATATCATGGTGAGAAGACGATGATCTTCTTCCTATCCCTTGTGCTCCTTCCGGCTACATCAAGCGGATCTATCATTGCGAGAAGACGGTGATCTTCTCCCTATTCCTCATGCCTTCCTCCCGCTGCATCAAGTGAAGACGGTGATCTTCTCCCTATCTCTCGTGCTTTCTCCCCCTGCATCAAGAGAAGACGATGCTCTTTCTCTGACCCCTCGTGCCCCTCTTCCCGCTGCATCAAGTGGTATCAGAGCGACGTTGTTCCTGAGCTCAACTCCATTGATCGTAGTTGGTGGCAACAACTCCATGGACAGTGATCTAGGAGATTATCAAATTCGAGATTTGATTAAACAAAATTTTCTTACTTCTATCACTAAGAAGTATGAAGCTTTGAAACAGATTGAAACAAAGAACCAAGTTCATCAATTGATTGTCGAAGAGGCTCGCGGTCCGATGTCTTGGAGATCGACAGACGAAGCTATTCAGGAAAACCAAAACCATGGTGAGGTGAATATTCCATACTTTCATGGCTATGAGAATGACGTAGCAACAAGCGTGGTAGACGAGGAAAACACCGTTGCCTCTATTAAGAACTCCTTGAATCCACAAGGAAGAGAGAAAATTCACTAAAGTAGAACTTTATTGAGAATAAAAGTTGTCTCCCGTCCATAGGACTGAAGGCCTATTTATACAAATACCAGAAATCCAATTTGAGTAAGTTTCTGGCTTTCCAAGTCCTAAACTGAATATAACTCAGTTTAAACCCATTAATTGGGTTGGTAGAAGTCCTAAATAAGTTAACCTACGAAAATAAAATCCTAAATAAAGATTCATCTTTCCCAAGTCCTAAACTGAATAGGATTCAGTCCAAAATTGGTCTTGGGTTGGTGAAATCCGAGAATAAGACCTAAGACATCATAATAAAGAGAATTTTAAACATAGAAAGGTACTAAGTAAGGTAAATCCTAAGTTTAAATGGAAGAGTGAATCAAATCATTTGTCATGGCCCCTTGACTTCTGAATTAGCTTCTTTTGATATTCTTGAACTTCCTTTGAGTGTCCTACATCAGTGTCCCCTTCTTGTAAAGAACTCGTCCTCGAGTTACTTTGTCGTAATGTGCAGTCCTGATGCAGCGGGAAGAGGGGGCACGAGGGGTCGGAGAAAGAGCACCGTCTTCTCTTGATGCAGAGGGAGGAAGCACGAGAGATAGGGAGAAGATCACCGTCTTCACTTGATGTAGCGGGAGGAAGGCATGAGGAATAGGGAGAAGATCACCGTCTTCTCGCAATGATAGATCCGCTTGATGTAGCCGGAGGGGGCACAAGGGATAAGAAGAAGATCACTGTCTTCTCACCATGATAGATCCTTGAATCCACAAGGAAGATAAAAAGGGAACAAACCCAAAATAAGATAATATTATTGATAGAAAAGTCTTCCACCTTTTGTTACAACCTTAGGCTGTATATATAGCCCTCTGATAAACTTAGAGTCCTACTTGGTATAGACTAAAAATAGGACTTAAACTCTACTAAGAATTCTACTTAACATATCTTAAATAAAGATATATAAATCCTATTCCTTATTGGGCTAGGACTGTTATTGACTCGGACTGATAAATAAATCCTAATTTTGATCAATATAAAATCCAAATTATCCAAAATAGTAAATAAAAGACTTGTAGGAATCGACCTCAGCTTTCCAACGAATAGTTATTTGCTGAATTTGGATCAATATCTTAGGAGATATGGCCTTTGGACTGTAGCTTTACGAATCTTGACGGATCCTTATTGGAGTTGGAATTCAACTTGGACTGGATCTCTAATTTTACTGTGAAAAAAGATGTAGTTGTCCTACATCAGACCCCTCCACTTGTAAAAGACTTGTCCTCAAGTCAAAGATTGGAGTCTCCGTTGGTGCAGTTGTGCTCCCCTTGAACTCTTTCCAACATAAGACTTGATGATGTAAACCAATAAAATTTCTTCGAGTAACATCTTCAGAACTTTGATTTCCTATTTTTTTTCGACACAACCACTTGAACTTTTGCAGGATTCCTTTTGACCTTATTTGAAATAAATTTTTTGTACACACCAACTTATGATTTGTTCTAATGCAATGAAAGTATTCTTCACAAGTTTGCTGACAATTGCAACAATAATTTGGATATGCCATTGCAAATTTTGAATCTTGCATAGTGATAACTTCTGTAGAAATTTTCTCTAGTTGTTCAAGAGAGTTGGCTTTTGATGACTTCAAAGAATAATCTTGACTAGCATAGTCAATATTTTCACAAGTAGAAAACTCTTTCTTGCAGCCTTCAAGATTGTCAACTGATTCATATGAATTCTCATAGATAGTATCTTGAAAATTTTCTGTAACATCCAAAGCTACTTTTGTATGATCTTCTAATTCATCAAAGAAAGAATCGTTGGGGCTCTCAATAAATTCTTCGCTAGTTTGTTTGTCTTCCACACGATCCACAGCCTCTTCTTTGACTTGATAATTCAATACTAGAGGAAAGTTAGTAAGATGTGGAATTAATACCTCATGGTTGTCTCCATTGATTTCAATGCCAGAAGCCTTCGGATGAGAGATCTGTTTTACCTGATTTTGATCCCCTTTTGAGAACTTTATATTGAATAGTTTAAGCATCTTCAGCCATGAGCGAATTTTTTGTTTGCCTTCACGTGTTCTTTGGACTTGAATTTGCTCCCACCAAGATGAAGCATAACCATCAAGCTTGTATTCAACAATTTTCACCTTCTTCTCTTCAGGAATCTACATAAACTTAAAGAATTTCTCAACTGTATCGATCCAAATAAATAAATTCTCATAGCCATGAAAGTATGGAATATTCACCTCACCATGGTTTTGGTTTTCCTGAATAGCTTCGTCTGTTGATCTCCAAGACATCGGACCGCGAGCCTCTTCGACGATCAATTGATGAACTTGGTTTTTAGTTTCAATCTGTTTCAAAGCTTCATACTTCCTAGTGATAGAAGCAAGAAAATTTTATTTAATCAAATCTCGAATTTGATAATCTCCTATATCACTGTCCATGGAGTTGTTGCCACCAACTACGATCAATGGAGTTGAACTCAGGAACAACGTCGCTTTGATACCACTTGATGCAACAGGAAGAGGGGGCACGAGGGGTCGGAAGAAGATCACCGTCTTCTCACCACGATAGATCCTTGAATCCACAAGGAAGATAAAAAGGGAACAAACCCAAAATAAGAGAATATTATTGATAGAAAAGTCTTTTCCTTTTGTTACAACCTTGGGCTGTATATATAGCCCTCTGATAAACTTAGAGTCTTACTTGATATAGACTAAAAATAGGACTTAGACTCTACTAAGAATTCTACTTAACATATCTTAAATAAAGATATATAAATCCTATTCCTTATTGGGCTAGGACTGTTATTGACTCGGATTGATAAATAAGTCCTAATTTTGATCAATACAAAGTCCAAATTATCTAAAATAGTAATAAGAGACTTGTAGGAATCGATCTCA
>RXID01018951.1:0-24680 GCA_005019695.1 Trichopus zeylanicus subsp. travancoricus | reverse complement strand
TGGGTTGGTAAAAGTTCTAAATAAGTTAACCTACGAAAATAAAATCCTAAATAAAGATTCATCCTTCCCAAGTCCTAAACTGAATAGGATTCAGTCCAAAATTGGTCTTGGGTTGGTGGAATCCGAGAATAAGACCCAAGACATCATAATAAAGAGAATTTTAAACATAGAAAGGTATTAAGTAAGGTAAATCCTAAGTTTAAATAGAAGAGTGAATCAAATCATTTGTCATGGCCCCTTGACTTCTGAATTAGCTTCTTTTGATATTCTTGAACTTCCTTTGAGTGTCCTACATCAATAAGGAGGACGGTAGCACCATTATACACACCTCATTCAGCTCAATAACTTATTCTTTTTAGTACTCACCAATTTCTTCTTCTTCTGCTTCTTCTTTTTCTTGCTATCTATGTAAAGCTAGAAGCTCCTCTTGGTGCGAAAGAGCATCCTCCTGAGCCTGCAAGAAGAAGCATTTGTATCAGACTGGAATGTACATCTGAAGCTTTCTAGCCTTTTACAGCAATGGCATATGATCCGCACCTTCTTGGCTGCAGTCAGCTCAGCTTCCAGAGCTTCCAGACGGTTAACAGCAGCATTCAACATCTCCTCCTTATCAAATGGAATCTCAGTGGGCTTCAAGCTCATGATGCTCACTTTCTCTTCAAGTTCACTGAGACGCTTCATCACCTCGGGCAGTCAGCAACTGTGACGTCGGTGCAGGCAGCTCGTGATGGTGCATCAGGCCATTAACAATTGTTTCAGCACAGTAAACAGGTGTGGAAATGCCAATTGGTGAATCGACAATCCTCTTTGGCGAATCACGTGTTACCCCGAAAATGGTGCTCACTCCCATGACAAAGGCCATCGCCCCACCAATTAGATTGTTGCTTGCACCTGATGGAACTTTGCAAAGATCTGGAAAGTCACAAGTATCTCCCCTACAAGCAATATATTTGGGTCCACAGTATAATCAGTATGCTTTCATCACACAAAAACAGAAAGAAAGAGAGATATCTCAGAATTCAGAAACTGAGATCTATGCACCAAGTGCCAGCATTATTCTGTCAGGATCTTCAAAAATTCTGTAAGGTTTTTTAAGTCACCTCTCTCAAGTAAAATATAGGAATGCATTCAAACTAACCAATCAGTTGCTATAGGGCTCTAGCATTTAGTAGTTTAGTTTTTCTATTATATGTTTCAACCATGATTCATACACTTGAACAATGTTTGGCATGTGGCGGAGAGTTCCTCATGACAAAGATATCCCCTCAGGTAGAAAATGACAGCCTTCTTCTACAATGTAATGGCAAATATTTCTGTCCGAATACTGGTTTAATTTGCAATGAAAAAGAGTGAAGGAAATGCCCTTTCTCATTTTATGGAGAGCTATGGAGTATCTGACATGATCAAGCATGTAGTTTGTTAGGCATTGAGTAGTCCATGCTAAGTCTCAAAGGTTATACATTTCCATGAAGTAAATCTTGGACTAGAAAGAATTAAAACATTGTGGTACAGACCTTTAGTGGCAGCAAGCTTCTCATGCAGGGTTTTCTTACTCCAGGTGGCATCCACAGTTTTGTCAACCATCGGGATGTCATCATCATAACCGTAGGCAGCCACAGATGGAACCTGAATTTTACAGTAGATTAGATCACTTTGTAGTCCATCTTCCATTGAGAAACGATATTGAGAAGAAAGTTCTATGCTCATTTCTCTTGTAGAAAATACCTTGTACTCTGGACAGAGCATCTCCTCACGAACTGGAGACGACTCTGGGTGCTCAATCATAGCCCTTGGAAGCCTAGGGGAATCATCAGCATCCGATATGGTCTCCTTTAGGTCAAAATGATGTAGTCATCAGTAAAACAATAGTCAGATGATCATATCAAATTTAATTCCATTTCAAGAAGACATGTTTTGTCACTAGTACCGCATTGGGATACGTGATCTCATCCTCCTAAATCATCTTCTCTCACCCATTGACGAATTTCTCATGTGCTTTCCAGACTTGGCTCCACCATTCTAAATAACCTGTGGGCATGCAAGAGTGATACTGGGTAAGATGATTTACCATGTCCTATTTGCATCTGCTAACTTATGACTGTCTATACAATATGCAATTGCACCTGGATAATTTCAGGGTCTTTCCATGGGCCTTTATCTGATCTAAGACAGTCACGATGCTCTGCACATGTGCATGTGCCACCCAAAAACTCGGGCAACTCACTAGCAAAACCCATATAACTAAGTAAGAACATACTAAGGATTCCAAGCATATGACAGTAGACAATCTAGAATAACTTTTCAGAGAAGGCTTCTGTTTTTCACTGGGAACATTAGATAGTAATAATTTTACTCTTAATTCAAGTGACTTCAACTTATTAGTTGACACAGTTGGATATTTAGTAGATACTATTCAACAATCCAATATTGTCAACTAATAAGGAGAAGGAAGGCCAAGCAAAAAACCATTCCAAATTTACCTTGCATCAATCACTTCAAGCAGCTTGATTTGGTATTTGTTCCCAAGAACCTGATATACAGCGGGTTGTTTATAGTTATATTGTTTGTAGGAAGAAAAAAATATGTATTCAATATATAGACATAAACAAATGGGCCCACATGAATCTTTGAGATAGTTTTGGGATCAAAGAAACTCTTGATAGTGTTCCACAACAGTCTGAAGCCACTGCCAGCATTGATGATGAACATCCGATTCAAGGTCTGCCACAGAAGAATTTCATCTCAATTGCCACCTTTTGCATAGCATGATTTCTAGTATTCTTTAGCAATGCCGGGTGATGTACCTCAGGATAATTATCACCATCTATTTTCTGAAGCTGCCCAATTAGTTCACGTGCAATCTTTGTCAAATGCTTGACACCCTGAAATCCACATGGAAGGTAGGTGATAATGAATGGTTACTCAAAGGAGGTATCCTAATTTTGTGGACTTAATCCTAGACAGTCCTCTAGAGGCCAACATCATTGACAGCCAAACACATATCAGTTCACACAAAATCCATAAAAACTTTGGCTACTAAAATTTGGTGGAAAAGGAATTCTTTTTGGCAGTGGTCCTACATACAAAAGCAGCCATTGATCACATACCACACCCTGCACATCAAGAATTGTGGTGCTTTGATCAATGGCGCACTTTGCTGCAATAGAGCAAGCCGGAAACTTGAGGTTGAAGGTTTTCTCGAACTCCTTGACATGGTATTTAACATAGCGATCCATGGTTGTCACTTGCATGAACTTGTTAGCATCAATCTGTCCTAGCTTTTCAATGTAAACAGGCCTTCCTTCTTTGTCAACCCCGTGATGGCCTTGTGGATTTGATCAAGTTCAGCGAACTCAAAATCCTTGCCCAAAATTAAAGCATATGTAAACAAATCAGCAAAATATTACCATAATCAGAAGTAAAATTTAAGGAATCGTGCAGATTGAGTACAAATTTAGAAGAAATGAAAAGTTGAGAGAATGTTGGATATATTATGATGTCAATTTTGGAAGTAAGTATATTTATGTTGAGATAAGCACCAAGCATCAATTCTCTATCACTTGAAAGGGAAAGAAATGAAAAATAAAAAACATTTAGGGGGGAAGATCAGCCCTGAGATGTCAAAAACAAGGAAAATACACAGTTACAAGATTTACAACTGATGACATGTCCATATTATAGATCCAGATCCTGGAGAGGTACCTCATCAATAGTATCAACGCCAAATTCCTTCCTCCATTGAAGCATGTTGGTCCACGTGTGCTTTGTCTTCTCAATATCAAACTTCCTGGCCTTGAGGAATCTACAAAAATTAAAGTGAAGGCAAATGCATGACACCTGCTAACACCACAAAAGGTAACAATGTATGATATCATACACAAGGTTGATGCCTCCAAAGTAATTAATCACCAAAGCATCATGTGATAGTCATCGTGCTTTGATGGCAGCAATTCTTCCAATATAAGAGTTTGGCAGAATGCATCAACTGCACTCATTTCTTCTGTATCACGCACATCCTCAATTGGGACGGACATGACCCTGCCGTGTCTCTTGCTCCTCTTTGTCAAAGAATTCCTGAACTTTGCGGAGGCATTCAGCACCTTCTTCATCAGTGAGCCCATCCTGATGTCAGAGTTCTCAGCATCTGGAAATCCTCAACACATTAATGTTATACGTCAAATTCTTTCACGTTTCAGTATTCCATTTGAGTTTTGAGTTTTTCCTTTCTCTGATTTACCTGGTTTCCCATATCGGTCTAGAGGTCCTGAGTTTACTTCGCTCATGATTTTCAACGTGTGCGCCCTAGACCTCATCAAAGACAGCAAACAAATCAATTCCTCATCAATAACCAGAAAATCAATTTGTGTTGAACTAAACTGCATCGGAGCCCAATATTACAATGGATAAAAAAGAAATCAAGAATCACATTGATTCAGATTACTCCATTTCAGCTAGGTATCTTAATTAAATGGAATTGTTGAAACAAGATAATGAAACAGATATAAACAAAGGAACAATCATACGAGTTGCAGACATACAAATAATTTCCTGAGAAAAAAGAAAAGAATATCTATGCATCTCATTGTGACGCAAACAAGAAGAAGATACAAAACAAAACAAAACAAAATTAGATCAAACTAGGAGCAGAAATTTGATAAAGACAGAGAAAAGGCGACAAAGATATTAACTCAAAAATGAGATCAAACAAGCAAACAAGTAAACGAGAAAAGAAATAAAAGGAAGTGGAGAGGAGGGAGAGAGGGAGAGTGATCACCTCCGAGACGCAATGTGGGTCTGGAGGAGGAGAGAGAGGAGAGTTTAAATGACCTCCGAACAACACGCCGGAGGAGAAATGCTTTGTCTTTTGTAATGGTTTTAGATTTTCCTCCTTCCCACTTTAGACACCATCCTTCCAACAAACCGCTCCTTTCTTTTTTATTTTCTCAATCGTTTCCATGACCTAGTTTTAGATACCGTTGATTCAAAATCAAGGTCAAAAATCAAGCTCGAGATTAAGATTAAAGTATAAAAAAATAGTGTAGTCAAATTTTTTGTGTTTAGATATTAATATGACTAGTAAATAATTTATTTATTTTTTGGATCTTTCTGCTATTGAATATATTATTTATTGAAATTTAAATGAATAAAAGTAAGAGTAATATGACAATTTACTTTTTAAAAGTAAAGTAAAGATAGTCTGACTATCTTTTTGATGTTTGGATGATAGATCGGTCAAATACAGAATGATCTTGATTCTGATTTCGAACTAAACGCACTATTAGTATCTTAGGCACCGTTTGTTGGTATCAGAATTAGAATCAAGATCAAAATTAAGTAGACTGCTTTTATAAACTAATATCTCTCCATCAAAATTAACTCTACAATAATTTCAAGTTCGAAAATTTATTTAATTTTTATAATAATTTAATTTATTAACGATATAAAATAAGTAATATTAATTTTGTAAGAAAAAAATAATTCTGAAATAAATTAATGCTGATCAGGATCCAAAATAAACAGTGCCTTATTAACTTAGTAAACCATCAAGAGCCTATTTCATGATTTTTGACTTGGGTAAAATATTAAAATTGATTAAACGATTATCTTTTTACAAGTTGTAGCATAACTAGCACACCGTAAAACAGGCCTCAATGCCTTGGACACTTGCCAGGAAGGCCCCAACGGATCAAGACCAAAACTAACCTAAGTTTAATTTTTTTATTAAAATATTAATACTAATTATTTTATATTATTATTAAATTAAATTATTATAAAAAATTAATTAATTTTTTGAATTTTAAATTGTTATAAATTTAATTTTGATTATAAAAAATACTAATTTATAAAATTAATTTATTAATCTTGACCTTAATCAACGGACCCCAATGTATTTTACACAAAGGGTTGAGCATAGTAATTGTGAAGTCGTCCAGTTCACACACAGCCACACAAAAAAAAAAAAAGTGGTGCATAAAAGTGATAAATGGAATCTGTGTTACAGGAACAAAACTACTGCTAATCTCTCTCTCTATATGAAATATATTTGTATTACTTCGACTGTATTCATAATTGTTTGCTCAACAGGAAGCCTTTCTACCCTTCAACACAATTCTGATTCTCGAGGACCAGAGACGGAACCTGCAAAGTAATTCCGAATACTGGTTCGATTCCCTTATTTTGTGGTCATTGCAAGCTTTATTTTGAACACCCTTCTTGGGAAAAGAATATTGTAGTCATACAACATCAAGTTACGTTGCAGTTGTTTACCCAAAAAAAAAAAGTAAAGTCATATCATGGTAGCGATTTCAAAACATATGGACTAGGGTTATGATGCAGCGGGAAGAGGGGGCACGAGGGGTCGGAGAAAGAGCGCCGTCTTCTCTTGATGCAGAGGGAGGAAGCACGCGAGATAGGGAGAAGATCACCGTCTTCACTTGATGCAGCGGGAGGAAGGCATGAGGAATAGGGAGAAGATCACCGTCTTCTCGCAATGATAGATCCGCTTGATGTAGCCGGAGGGGGCATAAGGGATAGGAAGAAGATCACCGTCTTCTCACCACGATAGATCCTTGAATCCACAAGGAAGATAAAAAGTGAACAAACCCAAAATAAGAGAATATTATTGATAGAAAAGTCCTCTTTTTGTTACAACCTTGGGCTGTATATATAGCCCTCTGATAAACTTAGAGTCCTACTTGGTATAGACTAAAAATAGGACTTAGACTCTACTAAGAATTCTACTTAACATATCTTAAATAAAGATATATAAATCCTATTCCTTATTGGGCTAGGACTGTTATTGACTCGGACTGATAAATAAATCCTAATTTTGATCAATATAAAATCCGAATTATCCAAAATAGTAAATAAGAGACTTGTAGGAATCGATCTCAGCTTTCCAACGGATAGTTATTTGCTGAATTTGGATCAATATCTTAGGAGATATGGCCTTTGGACTGTAGCTGTACGAATCTTGACGGATCCTAATTGGAGTTGGAATTCAACTTGGACTGGATCTCTAATTTTACTGTGAAAAAAGATGTAGTTGTCCTACATCAGACCCCTCCACTTGTAAAAGACTTGTCCTCAAGTCAAAGATTGGAGTCTCCGTTGGTGCAGTTGTGCTCCCCTTGAACTCTTTCCAACATAAAACTGGATGATGTAAACCAATAAGATTTCTTCGAGTAACATCTTCAGCACTTTGATTTCCTATTTTCCTTCGACACAACCACTTAAACTTTTGCAGGATTCCTTTTGACCTTATTTGAAATAAATTTTTTGTACACACCAACTTATGATTTGTTCTGATGCAATGAAAGTATTCTTCGCAAGTTTGCTGACAATTGCAACAATAATTTGGATATGCCATTGCAAATTTCAAATCTTGCATAGTGATAACTCCTGTAGAAATTTTCTCTAGTTGTTCAAGAGAGTTGGCTTTTGATGACTTCAAAGAATAATCTTGACTAGCACAGTCAATATTTTCACAAGTAGAAAACTCTTTCTTGCAGCCTTCAAGATTGTCAACTGATTCATATGAATTCTCATAGATAGTATCTTGAAAATTTTCTGTAACATCCAAAGCTACTTTTGTATGATCTTCTAATTCATCAAAGAAAGAATCTTTGGGGCTCTCAATAAATTCTTCACTAGTTTGTTTGCCTTCCACACGATCCACATCCTCTTCTTTGATTTGAGAATTCAATACTAGAGGAAAGTTACTAAGATGTGGAATTAATACCTCATGGTTGTCTCCATTGATTTCAATGTCAGAAGCCTTTGGATGAGATATCTGTTTTACCTGATTTTGATCCCCTTTTGAGAACTTTATATTGAATAGTTTAAGCATCTTCAGCCATGAGCGAATTTTTGGTTTTCCTTCACGTATTCTTTGGACTTGAATTTGCCTCACCAAGATGAAGCATAACCATCAAGCTTGTATTCAACAATTTTCACCTTCTTCTCTTCAGGAATCTCCATAAACTTAAAGAATTTCTCAACTTTATCGATCCAAATAAATAAATTCTCATAGCCATGAAAGTATGGAATATTCACCTCACCATGGTTTTGGTTTTCCTGAATAGCTTCGTCTGTTGATCTCCAAGACATCAGACCGTGACCCTCTTCGACGATCAATTGATGAACTTGGTTCTTAGTTTCAATCTGTTTCAAAGCTTCATACTTCCTAGTGATAGAAACAAGAAAATTTTGTTTAATCAAATCTCGAATTTCATAATCTCCTAGATCACTGTCCATGGAGTTGTTGCCATCAATGGAGTCGAGCTCAGGAACAACGTCGCTCTGATACCACTTGATGCAGCGGGAAGAGGGGGCACGAGGGGTCGGAGAAAGAGCACCGTCTTCTCTTGATGCAGAGGGAGAAAGCACGAGAGATAGGGAGAAGATCACCGTCTTCACTTGATGCAGCGGGAGGAAGGCATTAGGAATAGGGAGAAGATCACCGTCTTCTCGTAATGATAGATCCGCTTGATGTAGCCGGAGGGGCACAAGGGATAGGAAGAAGATCACCGTCTTCTCACCACGATAGATCCTTGAATCCACAAGGAAGATAAAAAGGGAACAAACCCAAAATAAGAGAATATTATTGATAGAAAAGTCTTCTTCCTTTTGTTACAACCTTGGGCTGTATATATAGCCCTCTGATAAACTTAGAGTCCTACTTGGTATAGACTAAAAATAGGACTTAGACTCTACTAAGAATTCTACTTAACATATCTTAAATAAAGATATATAAATCCTATTTCTTATTGGGCTAGGACTGTTATTGACTCGGACTGATAAATAAATCCTAATTTTGATCAACATAAAATCCGAATTATCCAAAATAGTAAATAAGAGACTTGTAGGAATCGATCTCAGCTTTCCAACGGATAGTTATTTGCTGAATTTGGATCAATATCTTAGGAGATATGGCCTTTGGACTGTAGCTGTACGAATCTTGACGGATCCTAATTGGAGTTGGAATTCAACTTGGACTGGATCTCTAATTTTACTGTGAAAAAAGATGTAGTTGTCCTACATCATGTGCACAGCATCTCACATGCAAATATTCTCCATTAAGTACATGACCTTTTCAACTATCAAGTCTCTTCCTCAGGTACTGAACTCCAACATCATTAGAAGATGCATTATCTACAGTAATTGTGATGACTTTATCTATGTCCAATCAAGTAAGCACAATTTCAATGTTTTACCAATTACCATACTAGTATTACTTGAAACTGAACAAAAATTTTAAAAAAATTTTTAAGCTTCCAATCATCATCAATATAGTGAACAATCACACTTTTGTAGCCCAAGTTTTGGCATGATGTTCAACAATCAGTTGTGATACTCACTCTTTACTTTAACTTGCTAAAAAAAATTTTCTTTTCCTCCAAAAAAATTTTGAAAGAATCTCTAACAACAGTAAATCGGGAAGGAGCATCAAATTTAGGTTGCAATGTAGAGGTATAGAACCTAAACCCTTCACCTTCAACATGTTTGAAAGATAGTTCATCAAGAATCAAATATTTGGCTAATGCAATTCTACATGCTTCTTGATTAAAATTCCATATAACAAGTATACGTGCTTGAGTGCCACCACTATCATCACTAACTGATTGAAAGACTAAAGTTTTTTATTTTTTCACCTCCATGTTTGGAGGATAATCTCTGCATCTACTTAAGTGAGTACTTAAACCACTTATTTCATAATTAAAAGGGCATGAAAGGAGACTTCCACAGTAATTACATTGAGCTTTATCCTTATAATCATCTTCATTGGAATATAGTTTAGAAAAATGGTCCAACACCCATGAAATATTTTTCTCACCTTCCAAGCTTTCTGATTTGTTTTATTTATCCTTAAAGTTATATCTTGAGCTTTACTTGCCTTCTCACCAACATTTTGATTTGAACAAAAATATTTTATATTTGAAGCATTCATACTTGTATTTTCATTAGTGGATTTTCTGCTTGAGGCCATTAAAATAGAAGAAAGAAAATAAATGAGATCCAATCAAAATGATTAAAAAAGATAAATGTTGCATATATAGTATTTTATTTTTTATTATGACCAACAGACCAAGTATGCAAGTACTATAGTTCCTAGTAGAACTACATGAAAGACCAATCCAGTATGAAATTCTAAGAAATGGAAAAGTGCAATTTCTAATTCACAGAATTGGCACGATCAGTCATGTCACAGTAGGAAAAATCCCCCGAACAAGTTGAAATTCAGCTTTCAGTCCCAAAATTGTTGAGAAAACACTGAAAAAATGGAACCCAACATCTGTAAAAATCAGAAATCGGAGAAGAACTGATACTTGGTACTTGGTAGAGTTGAGAGAGAGGGTATACTGGAGTATATCGCTACTCTAGCGATGGATGGAGGAGAAAGCAGCATCAGCCACCAGATTAGCAATGGAGAGAATGAGGAATTGGGGATTAAAGTCAGAGTCTCGAGGTGACAGAGATGGTGAGACACTAGGGTTTGACTCTTTGGGAATGAGAAATTAGAGTAACAAAGATAGGGTTTCAATCTTTGAAAATGAGAAATCGAAGCACGTGACGGTGAGATCGGAGATGCAGGGATCTAGGGCTAAGGTTTGAGCCTTTCAGAATGAGAAATCGGAGCAAGTGGCGACGAGATCGGAGATGCAGGAACATATGGCTAGAGTTTGAGCATTTGAGAATGAAAAATCAGAGCAAGTAGCGACGAGATCGAAGATGTAGAGACCTAGGGTTAGGGTTTGAGTCTTTGTGAATGAGAAGTCATAGCAACAAAGATAGGGTTTTGAACTCTCGATCTTTGAGAATGCGAAGAGAAATCAGAGCAAAAGGTGTGGCGGACGACAATCGGCAAGATCAGAGATGCAAGGACCTAGGGCTAGGGTTTGAATCTCTGTAAATGAGAAATCAAAGCAACAAAGATAGACTTTCGTACTTTCTTCCTTTGAGAATCAAAAGAGAAATTGGAGCAAGTGACAAGTCTGGCAACGATCGGCGATGGCGAGATCGAAGATGCAGGAATTAGGGCTAGGGTTCGGCGAGGGTGAGGGTAAGTTTGCGGCGCTGTGAGTGCGAGGCTCACACGAAACTTCAAGAAGATGGGTAGGGTCTGGCCTGTCTGGGGAGTTGAAGAGGTATATATAGTTAAATAACTGGTATAGTTCCGGTTTACTGGTCTTTCATATAATATATAACCGGAATCGGAACCGATTTTCTGGTTCTATTAAATTTAAGAACCGGAACTATACCGATTTGGTTTGAGAACCAGGTTTTCGATACGGTTCTCAACCGGTACGGTTCGATAAACCGATTTTTCGATTTTTTTTTTGCTCACCCCTATGTTCAGCTAACCAATAACCCCCTTTAAGTTTTTTATTTTCCAATCAACCCTTGAGATTTACTATTTTACATAATAAACCTCAACCATTAGTGTCTGAATCAATTTTTTTAACTAAAAAAGCGGTTGTGAAAATTTGACTAATTTGGTTGCTTTGGTAAATTGCTCGATATTGTGTTTTCATCCATGCCTGAGATCATTGTCAGTTCTTCATCTTTCTTATGGTAGTGTCTTACATAAAATTATCGTCAGCTCCCAATTTTACTCATAGTTGTGTTTCTATCTAAAATTGTGTCTATGCCTCTTGGAGATCCCACCGTCGAATTACTATCACTATTTGAGATCATCTCCGACTTTCGATCTTATTCATGATTTTGTCCCAACCTGAGAGTACACTCATGCCATAGCAACGCTAACTTTTTTCAGTGCAAGCTCTTCCTCTTTCATCTTTTTTCTCACTTTGTTTTTTCATTTTCTACTCAACACTAGTATAGATTGTAGATATTGAACTTTGATTTAGGAACTTTCTTTCTATTGTGGTTTCTTTCAATAAATTTTGAGTTTGATTTGTGATAGTAAAAGTGAGCTAATTTTATAAAAAATGACTTCATATTTACCTTTTGTCTATACTATATAAATATATTAGATGTATGATTTAGAATTATTATTACGTTCAAAAAAATTTCCTTTGTATACGATAGTAAATAATTGTGAATAATAGTTGCATTGAATATGAGATATTGTGCTTATGTTATGTGAAGTTTTAAATTTGATGTTTGTGCAATGCAACTATTTTTGTATACTATAGCCCCTGTTTGGTTTGGAATCAGAATCAAGATCAACCCATTTCAGAATTATTTTTTTTAAAAAATTAATATTACTTATTTTACACTATTATTAAATTAAATTATTATAAAAAATTAAATAGTTTTTCGAACTTAAATTATTGAAGCGTTAATTTTGATAAAAAAATATTAGTTTATAAAAGTGATTCATTAGTTTTGATTTTGATCCCGAAGCAAACGGTACCTAATTTATTTTTGAACGTACACACATATATATTAATTTTTGGATTATAAAAATCTAGTATGTTGCTTGGGTAAGTAATGCTTATAATTTGGAGATAACATATAATTATTATTTTAATTATGAATTATAATAATGTGAATAATTTTCTTTGGCATATCAATAGTGAAAAAAAGATTTTAATATCATATAAATATTATTATTCAAGTCATAGTTTTGTGATGATAAAGTTAAAGAAAAAAAATATTTAAAAGATACAATTATGACTATTAAAACTTTTGAATGTTTCGAAAATAAAATATGATGAAACTTTATTTGATATGTTATTATCGACCACATACAACGAGTAAAGTGATTTTATTCTTGGCAGTGAGAAGATATGCACATTCACAACAAAATAATAGTAGATATTAGCAGTGCTAATTAACGGGTGCTATTACGGACCATTCGTCGTAGTAAAAAATTAGTGCCGCTAATATTTAATTATTAGCGGATGGATATCATTAGCGTCCTTAATAGGCCTAAAATGTCCGGCAGCATCCTGTTGTAAAGACTGCCTATCCTATTCCTCGCATTCCTTGTTCCTGCTTGCCCCATTCCTCGCAAAGATCTCCGTGCCGATCACCAACGCCGCTGGCTCCAAAATCAACCCTGAGAATCAACCCACAAAATCTCTCCCCTGACTTTGAGCAAAGCCCCGCGGCGACGATTGATCGCTGGAGCTCCTCTTCAGTGAGCACCAACAAGCTCCAAAATGGAGATCTTGTACTGTTGTTTTCTCCTCCTCTACCGACGACCACTTACCATTGAATTGCCCGAATGTTGATTTGCGGGATCAACGGCGTCCCGCAGAGACCTGACGCCACCCATATAGTTATTCTATGCCACGTGAACTCCCTCTAGCGCCGCTGGATCGGAGCAGTGGAGATGATGTCATGGTCTTGAGATCATCAACACAGGTTTGTCGGATTAAGTTCTAGGGGTTGATTTTATTGGTTGATTTTGGGTTTTATCAGTTCTTGATTCAAGATTTTGGCTTTCAGGGTGCTTCTTGTCAAAGGAATCAGCTTGCAGTTGGGAACCATGATCTTGAGCCATAAGGTATCAATCGATAATTCTTGGATTTTTATTCTTGAGAATTTTTGGAAATTGATCTTGAATCAATTAATGAACCAAGTGATTCTAGTTCAATAGCTATTCTAGTGCAAGTGCTACTGTCTTATCAAAATCAATGAATTGAGAGTTCCAAACTGTGTGCACAAAAAAAAAACCCAAGAATTCTGATGTTTTTCTTGTATTTCTCAAATGTGGATTGAATTACTAGTTGATCTCGAAGTGCATGCAAGCAAACCCTCTTAATTGTTTCTTGTTTTTCAATTTTTTTTACTATCATATCTAATTTATTCTTGTTATTGCAGATAACTTAAAGCCATCTTCCAACAAGAGGGCAAGAATTGTAGCACAAGCATCCAATCCTATTGACTGTGATAAAGATGACACCAATGAATGGGTACAATCCTTTTCCTTTCTTCTGTTTTGATACTCTCTTTATATTGCGTTGCTCTCTATTTAGTCACCAACACTAACCAATGAATGGCAGGAAAAAAAGACAAAGACAACTTTGGAACTGAAGTTTAGATGCTTACTATGCCTCGATGCGTTGGAGAAGTATCTCAACAACATGTGGCCACATTCAAAGTGCTAATAGGTTTTTTATCATCTAATTATTAATGAGTTGCTTTATTCTTCATTTCCCCCCTTGTTGCTACATATATTATAGCAAATTTATACCATTTTAGGTTTAGTGCCAACATCCTCACGGTTTTTTCACATATTACCCTGGACATTGCTTTTCTATTTTATGAGTACTTTCAGTAGCCAATGCATTTAAAAGTTTCTGCTAGTTTGTGTTTCTTAAACATATTTGTGATGTAATCCCTCTTGACTTCTAACTCCAGCAAGAAATAGACACTTTTGCATGAGGTTTAGTGTTGGAGTGTGAAGTGCATTACTATTGTGTATGTGAGTGTTATGGTTGGCAAGTATTTGGGTCTGAATTTATGACTCTATGTTGATATGGATATCGATATGAAGTGTTTTCCAAGATTCTCTTATTGTTTCTTTGAATCCATGGGCTTTGTGGAGGAGGAGAAG
Source organism: Trichopus zeylanicus subsp. travancoricus (assembly GCA_005019695.1). Lineage (NCBI taxonomy): Eukaryota > Viridiplantae > Streptophyta > Magnoliopsida > Dioscoreales > Dioscoreaceae > Trichopus > Trichopus zeylanicus. Next base: position 10,150 of record RXID01018951.1, on the reverse strand, counting down.
TAAAGTGTGGAAGAAGGACTTTTGGTGGTATGTTTTCTTCTTTGTTCCTCTGAGGACTCAGTCTGTTCTATTGTTCTTTTTGGTGAAGATGCATCCAAAATTGATCATAATGAATCTTGAAATTTGTTTTCTGATTACTCTTCTTTTTTGAGGGATCGCTAGGTTAAAGGGTTGTGTGATTGATGGCCTAAGTTCTTGTGAGGCTGAACTACAAAAAATAAGAGCAGAAATGGTTGGAATGAAAAAGAATGCATAGCATTATTCAAAGTAGGCATGTGATAAATTCTTGTGCATTTGTGCTTGGAATAATTAGTCACTTCATATTTCATCAAGTCCAAGCTTTCTTTTTGTGACATGTATAATGTCAAATTTGAAAGCCTTTTCCAAAAGTAAGGCTATGAAGGTCAAGATAGAAATGAAGATGTTGGAGTTCTAAAAGTTAAACTACCTCAGTTGTTTTTGTTTATGGTGAGTAGGAATCCATTTTCTTATGTTGCCGATGCTTACATGGTCTTGCATACATAGTGAAGAAACTTCTTTCTCAATGATAGTATCAACGTCAGGAATATAAAGAGGTATATCTTCTACTTTATTCCTTTAATTTAATAGATAACCTGTAATTTATTTCTCAATATGAATAGGTAATTAATAGCTTCTATGGATTTTATATACCTTTCATTGAGTATGTTTAGGGGTGTTTGAGGTCATTTTTATCAAAATTAAATTTGATCAAAATATGATCAGAATTGAAATTTAAATGTCACTAAATTATAATTCAAATGTGGGTCTTAGTTAGACCTAAATTGTGATTAAATTTGATTAAAAATTAAATTTGATTTAGATTCAAATTATTGAAAAGTTCAGACTCAAGCTAAATTCAATCATGTGGAATTGATTTTGGTGGTCTGGAAGTAGCAGAGACCTTGAGAAACGATCTTGAATCACAAATCAAAATTTATTTTAACATAAAATGCGCTATTAGGTTTTGTGAGAATATTGACTTTCAATAGACACAAACCTCTTTATTAATTACCCGACATTTGTCAAAACTTCCTAAAATAAGAAATCTATTTAATAAAATAAAGATAAAAAAAGAAAAAAAATATTTGATTGATTTTATGAAATGATAAATAACTTAAGGGTATATTCTCACTTTATAATAAATTTTAATATATAATTATAGCTTACCCCCTTATGTTGTACCACGTGGTGTTTGACTAGCTCTTGACTTGATCCTTGGTAGATATTGATAGTATAGTTTGGTGGGAGATTGGAGGAGATGATAGAAGTTTGAAGCATTTTTGTTAGTTAATAAGATATAGATGATAACTGTTTGAGCTGATTTTTACCACAATCAAATTTAGTTAAAATATAATTAAAACTGAGACTTATATGTCACTAAATTATGTCTCAAATATATGTTTTAGTTAGACTTAAATTGTGTCCGAGTTTGATTAAAAATTAAATTCAATTTGGACTTGAACCATTGAAAAATTTAGGCTTAAGTTAGGGCTAATCTAAATGAGCTAATTGGATTGGATTTTTTGACTAGAATTAGGGCCAAAATTCATCTAGAATTTGAACCAAAATGACAAAATGCAATAATTTTACAAATAGATTCCTGAATTAAATAAATATTTATAAATGGGTCATTAGCCAGATTTTTTTTACAAATAGGTCCCTAGAATAAGAATTTTATAGAAAAGTCTAATAAAAATCCTAAAATTACAAATCATTTTTGCAAAAATCTAGGGTTTACAAATAAGCCTCCAAAGATTGATAATTATGATTTGATCCCTATGAAATTCAAGATTTACAAATAAAATCTTTCAAAATTTTTTTATTTATCAATAAGCCCCTAGAATTTCAATTTTTTGTAAATACATCCCTCAAAATTTTTATTTACGAATAAATTTAAATTTTATTCAAAAAAGACCTTGAAAATTTAAAACTTTATAAATAAGTCTTTTTTACAAAAAATCCTCTGAAAATTATAAAATTATAATTTAGTCGAATTTTTCAAAAAAAAGTTGCAAATAACTCCTGTATAATTTAAGTATCCTGGATAAGTATAATTTTTAAATTGTATCATCCATAATAAATAGACTTATCCATATCTTTTTACAAGTGCATCTAATTTCTAGATAAGCATATTCATATCTATTTATATTCACATTCATCATTCAAAAATTCAAACAAAAAAGATTTATTCCAGCCCAACCTCATCTCTTCGAGTCCTATATAAAATTGTTGACTTGAAAAAAATCATCAGAGATCAAAGATCAGAAAAATTATAGGAGAGAAGCTATAAAAAAAGTAGAGGAGATCATCAGAGAGGGAGAAAATCATATTAGGAGGTAAAAAATTAGAACGGGAAAGAGGAAGTGTCAGTTTTTAACCTTTTTTTATCTTCGCCTTTTTTTTTCTTATTTACCTTGTTCTTTTCCTTGTGAGATCCTTGGCCATCCACCATCATCGGACAAACTCCTCGCTGCTCCCTGTGCTCTACGCTGCTACCTCGGCTAGGATGTAGATGAATCTTAGCTGGGATCTTTGCAAGGCTCTGGCCAAGTTTTAATCAATGTTGCTCCATCGCCACACGCCCTGCTCGCCATCGCTTTGCGGCCTCCTCCGGGCTTGTTTTCTTCACTATGACTCTGGTGAGTCTTCTTTGTCCTAGCACCACACCGGACCTCCTTTGGTCTTGGTTAGAACAGAGCTGGGTTTGAATGAAACCTCGGCCAATTCTAATTAGGGCCACTAGTTGAACCTTCTTCTGTGCCCTCCTTTTGCCGGCAAACCCCCTGTGGCTCACCTACCGTCATCTAGCTCCTCTTCCTCCCTTACCCGCTAATGGCTTTGATCTCGATCCCCCATCTTCATGAAGCTTATGCATGAGCTCAAGGAGGAAGGAAACCAGTGATTCTAAGCTAAGGACTTCATTGGCGTGCTCCTGCACTATGAGCAGGCCCTCAAGCTCCTCCCCAAGCCCCATCCCAACCGCACCATCTTCCATAGCAACCTCACCGCCTATCTCCTCTTGATGCACCTCGTTGATCATAAGGCTATCATTGTCGAGTGCTCCCTCACCCTCCACGGTGGACTGCCGTTGATCGGAGCTAGATAAGGCCATGGATTCAAGGAAAAAGGGAGCAAGGGTTTTGACCCTTGCTTTGGTTGGGGAAATGGGAAAGAAAGGGCCCAAATTTGAAGAAGATGATGGAAAAAAAAACATATAACAAGAAAACTTAAATGAACAAAGACCAAGCTAGCTCAAATGGACTTAAATTTGACTAAATGGATTAAAATCCATATCGAGATGAACTCCAAAAATCTAAATTGAGTTCATCTAGACCAAATAAACTTAGACCCAACTCTGATTAGATCCAAGTTGGGTCAATTCAAAATCAAGTTAAATCTAGATTAAACTAAACTCAAATCAAATCCTAATTGGATTGAATCAAGTCCAAACTAAAAGGAAAATCTCAAAGTCAAATCAGAACCAAGCTAGACTGAGTCTGAATTGAAATCAAGTTGAACTAAATCGACTTAAACTTGAACCAAAGTCTATCAAGATGCAGGCCTGGACTTTATAAAGGTCTAACACAAGGTCAAATTTCACTGAAGTTAAATGAAATCAAACTCAAACCCAAACTATATTAGTCCCGGTAAAACTAAATAGGGTTAAACCGAGTTTCACTGGATATACTAAACCCTTGATAATACTATAAGATCATGAATAAATGGTGATGTCACCACCCTGATTTAAACTTGAATTAGTTTGAATAAAGCTAATAAGATCAAACTGAGTCTCGTTAGGTGTGCTATAAAAGCTTTCAACAATACTTCAAAGTTATATCTAACTTCATAAGTCGTTAGTGATGCTATCAAATTAAAGAAGTTAATTGTCAATACGCTCAATGCTATTAGCCATACTTCAAAGTTAGTCAACATCAGAAACTGTTAGCGACGCATCTTCCAAGTTAAGTCAACCTAAAAGCATTGGCAATGCTTTAAATCAAATCGAACTAAGATAGACTTGAATTTGTTTAGTTAGTTAACTACATATCTTATTCAAATAAAGTCAACTAATAATACTCTCCAAGTTGTTGATCATACTTCAAAGCTATACCTAACTTCATAAGTCGTTAGTGATGCTGCCAAACCAAAAAAGCTAATTGTCAACATGCTCAAAACTATCTGGCATACTTCAAAACTATATCCAACTTCATAAATTATTGGTGATACTATCAAATTAAAGAAATTAATCGTCAACATGCTCTAACATATTAATGACGCTACCAAAACTAAAGAAGTTAATTGTCAACATGCTTCAACTTATCGGTCATACTTTAAATCTATATCTAACTCCATAAGCCATTACTAACGTTACCAAATTAATAAAGTCAACTAATAATATTCTCAAAGCCGTTAGCTACATTTCAAACTAGTCAACCCAAAAAATAGTTGACGATGTGTCCTTTTAAGTTAGTCAACTCTAAAAGTAGTTGATAATGCAATTCTCAAAGTTATACCTAACCTTAAAAGTTGTTGGTAACGCTACCAAAAAAATAATGATGTTATTACCTACACCTTATCGGTTATGAAAATATTTCAAAAATAATGAAGTTATTACTTATGCTTTATCAATTATGAAAATACTTCAAAAATCAAAGAAGTTATTGTCTACGCCTTATCAATTATGGAAACACTTTAAAAACCAAAAAAGTTATCACTAATGCCTTATTAGCTAATAGAAATACTTTAAATCATGAAGTTATCATTGATGCTCAATGTTATTAAAAACACTTTGAACTTCTCCTATTTTCTTTCATGTTTTATCAGACGATGTTATCAGCACCTGCCAAAGATTGAGTCAATTTGAGTTAGACGTTATGTGGTCTAGCACATGGGGAGCGGGACATAATATACATCAAAACTTCTTTTCCAATCTTTCTATTTCTTTATTCTTTTTATATTTTCTATGTTGAAATTCATTGTGAAGTGAGGGTATATTTTTACTTAAATCATGTACTATTTTTTTTAAAATCAATCAAATGCTTTCTTCTTTTCTTTTTTGTCTCTATTTTATTAACTAGGTTCTTCACTTTAGAAGATTCCTGATAATTATCAGTGATAATTATCAGTGTAATTAACAATATGAATTTGCCCTTACTAGAAGTCATATTCCTCCAACACTTGATAGGACACTTTAAATTAAAATAAATTTTGATTTGTGATTCAAGATTGCTCCTCAGGATCTCTGCTATTTTGGGTGGTCAACTTTGATCCTATAATTTTAGCACACCCAGTGGGACTGAGTTTGATTTAGTCTCAATCTGGGAATTTTTCTTTAATTTATAGTAGATTTGTATGCTGTGAAAACTAAATACATTATAGCACCAATTGGTCACAAATTCTGGCATACTCGATAGGACATGACTTCTCTTTCAAGTAGAGAAGCGTAGTTAAAATGGACGCATATCAGAAGAAGAAAAGTTAGAAGTTAATAATTGATTAAGAGAAAAAAAAATCTCACCAAGTGGCCTTCTTGCCCCAATCCATAGCATCATTTTCAGTGAAGGGTTTATAGTACGCTTTATCAACCAGCAATTACTATAGGGATAAAGTTACAACCAATGATCACCGCAGGTGCAACCAAAGTCTACATAAGCACGAATTAACCCCTCACTTTCCATCCTTTGGATAAAGATTAAGTCCACCAAGGGAGGAAAAGATTAAGTCCATTAAGGGGACAAAAGATCAACTCTACCAAAGAAGCAAAAGATCAAGCTCACCCAATGGGCAACTACTAAATTCACTTAGAGGGCAAAGACCTCTCGTTCATGGGGTAGGCACCTCCTGTCTAGGGGTAAGGACATTTTGTCTAGAGAGCAAGGGCCAAACCTATTTAAAAGGGCTAAGTCTAAATCCCATTATATTAAATTTCAATGACAAAAGAACAATCATCGTGGAGGTAATTGGAGTTCATATTAGTCATTAGACTCCATCCAACTCCATCCAATTTATGCATAGTATTTTTGCTTTTACTAATAGTATTATTATTCCTAGCATCATTAATACTACCATTGATTTAGTCATTACTCCACTTATTCAGTATGGATTAGCCCTTCACCTCCCACCCTATGGGTAAAGATCAAACCCACTCAGGAGGCGAAAGATCAAGTTCATCCAAGGGGCAAAGGCCGAGTTCTCCATAGTGGCAAAGGTCAAGTTTTATTGTGTTAAACCTCAATGATGAAATAAAGGCTTCATTAGCACAATCTAGAACATTAGTTTATTAAAAGCTAATTAATAGGTAAATGTCAATTTTTAATTGCCTACGACTTACTTAAGGAAGGATTAGTAGGGTGTTTGATTGACTTTGAGATGTCTGATCAAACCTAAAGCTACATTCTATACCAATGCTATAAGTGCTAAAGGAGAACAATGAAAGAACATGCATCCAATTTTCTTTAGCTAAGAAAGGGATAATGTTGTCTTCTAATACTAGATTGATTAATGGACAAGTAACTAAATTCGAAAAGAAGGATACTTGTGCTAAGTCAACAATAACATAGAAGAGTCAAATGGTTGTATATGTTTTAAAATCATAATAAAAAAATACCTAGCCTATGACGGAATGTCTAGCTACATCAAAATTGAGTAGTCAAGTATGCATTTCACTCTTCGAGACAAAATATAGAACAAAAAATTCACTAAGAAAAAAAAATTTTTCTTAGTATTCAAATGACATACCTTCTATCTTAGAAATAAGGTCTTTGAAAATGAAAAGGATAATGAAATCAAAGATGGTAGATGATAAAATATAGTGGAGTTGGAATCTCAGCACTTTTCCCACCCACCTATACCGTAAGTTAATTTTAGGAATGCAAAGCTAAAAATATGACGATCAATTTGTAAGTATAACCTTATTAAGGAAATTGTTTTGAAGATAAAAGTGTTAAAAGATCAAAAGATAACATCAAAAATCCCTCTTAGAGGCAAAAGATCACTCCCCTAAAAAATTGAAAAAAAAAATGAAAAAGAAAGTCTTAAATGGAGAAGTCTTATATGGAAAATCAAGTCATGAGAGGTGGACTTAAAAAGTAAGAATTGGCTGGCATTTGCGAGCTCGCAAACCTTAAATCCTCAAAAGAGGAATGATATTGCTAAAAAATAAAAAAATTAAAAAATAAAAAATAAAAAAAGGAAAAAAAGAGGAAGAAAATTAGATTAAATGCCAAAATTAGAAGAACTGACCTAACCTTATTTGGTGTATTATCGACCAGGAAAAATCACCTAAAAAGTAAGTACCAGTCAACATTTGTGGATGTATAAACCTTAGAAATTGAACTTAAGAGGCATTTGAGATCAAAACTAAAGACAAAGAAATAATTAACTAATAGGAATATGGTGAAGGTAGAGAAACCACTAGAAGAATAGGTTCCTGAAAAAAAATGTTACACTAGGAAAAAGGTATAAAGAGAGGTCGATTGATGACCTATCACCTTTTGAGACCAAAATCATCTTTAAACTTCAACAGACCTAATCAAGTAGACTTTAATCGAAGATGAAAGGATATATCACCTATCTACTAAAATATTTTTGAAATAATAAATCTATAGAAAATTTTCTTTCAAAAATAAAAAAACACAAATACATATGTTTTGCATGATTTGCTTCTTTCAGTATCATAATCAAATTAAAACAGAAAAAAAAAATCATTCCACAAGGTTACCTCTCTCAAAATTTATGCGCCAATTTCGCATCTAGAAGATGAACTATTAGTTTGAAGTATTGCAACAAGCATCGATCAAAGTATCTATTCACTGAGTTAGTTGACCGCTGCAACATTCCTACTCTAGCATATCAATATGGTATTATAGGAGACAAGTCTCATAAAAACAGTAACTTCTTACTTTATTCTTTGCCCTACCAAGACATAATATGAATGACAAGATGAATAAGCTTCAAGGTGGTACTCAAGATAGCCCTCCAAGCAATCAAAGTTAAATTGGTTGGGTCAACTGGTCAAGCCATCAACCACTATCTAAAAGTGATCAAAATTGGGGGGCATTTCTTTCTCCAGGTTCTTTGATTCTATAACCACTCTAACATAGGTTGGGATCTCTTCTCCCAATCATTGTTAAGTGACAGTCTTTGCATTGTGGATGCAAGAGCTCTAATCTATAAAAAAGAAAAGTGAAACTCCTTGTTTATCAAAATAGAACATTTTTCTCAAAAATAAGCACCATACTCCTTTGCTATTCTATGCAAGGAAGAAAATAGAAAATGTTCATGTCTAAAATATAAGAGCCTATGTAACAACTTTCTTTCAAAAAATACATGATGTTAGGTGGCATATTGTCTAAGTGTATATTGTAAATGCTCAATCAAATATTAAATCCATTCTCTTATAAAAGAAGACAATAAAGATAAAGTCAAGTCTCCTCATGCTTAAAGAAAGCATATTGCTATAATATTTAAAGTGAACAACCAATCCATTGGGTTAATACCAAGTAAAATCTTTATTTTTCACTATTAAAAGGTTGCAGACAATAAGATCAATACTCTCTTGTCAAATGCTCACAAAAGAAGCATATAGTTGAGGCTTCAAAAATATAAACATAGGTGATCAGAAGTTCTTCTCTCACCTCAAAATACTGAGGGTGAGTAAAATTCTTTTCTCTAATATTTAGAAGACATCTATCATCATGACATTTAAGGAAGACTAATATATATGATATTTTCTATTGCTTTTGTAATCAATAAATCAAGTTAAAAGTTATAAGATCCTTAACAAAGAATTAAAATAGGCTACTTATATAGTAGTAAAATCAAACATGTTATCCTAAAGTGGCAAAACAAAGCTTATTATCTCTAATATGGTAAAATCAAGCTCATTACCTCTAAGGTGGTAAAGTTAAACTTACCTCCAAAATGATAAAATCAAAAATCTCATTTATGAGGATTACAAAGTCAAACATGCTATCTCTGATATGGCAAAATTAAAAAAAGCAACTTTGAAAACTAGCCAAGTAAAGTCTATCTTGCTCAACTATCAAAGCTGCATTTATATAGCAAAATAAGCTCACTTTCACATAGTAAATTAAAATCTATCTTGTATGACGTGCAAACTCGTATTTACATGGAAAATTAAATCGACGTCTCCATGACACGTTAAGTTCACTTCTACATGGCAAATCAATTTCACTCATTGTAGCAAATCAAATTTACCTTCACGTAGTAAACTAAGTCCACTTTTATGTGGTAAATTAAAGTCCATCTTGAATGAATATCAAGCTTGCATTTATCTGGCAAATTAAATATACTTTTATATGACAACCTAAGTCTACTTCTACATAACAAACCAAGTTTACTTTTACGTGGCAACTTAGCCCACTTTTATGTAGCAAATCAAATCCACTCCATGTGACAATCAAGTCCATTTCTGCATAGCAAATTAAGTCCACTTCCATGTGACAAATCAAATTCATATTATGTAATGATTAAACTCGTACCATATGGTGAATCAAATTCACTTTCACGTGACAAATTAAATTCACTTCTTATGGTAACTTAAGTCTATTCCTCATGGCAGATTGAGCTCATCTATATGCAACAAATTAAAGTTCACTTTATATAACAATCGAGTCTGCATCTATATGACAAATTGAGTCCACCTTTGTGTGAAAAATTAAAAGTCCATCTTGCGTGTTGATCAAGTTCGTATCTATATAGTAAATCAAGTATACTTCCAAGTGACAAATTAAGTCTACTCTCACGTGACAAATTAAGTTTATATTATGTGATGGTTAAACCAGTATGTACATAATGAATCAAGCCCACTTTTACATGGTAGATTATATACACTTTCATGTAGAAATTTACCCAACTTTTTGTGTCAAATCAAGTCTATTTTATTGTGAAAACTTAAGTCCATTCATCATGTTAAATCAATATCAGTTATTATGGCAGCTCAAGTCTACTTATTAGGCAGCTCAAGCCAGCTCCATGCGGCGGACTAAGTCCACTCTTACATGGAGAAATAAATCTATCGTCGTATAACAAGTCAAGTCCACTCTCATATGACAATTCAAACCCATATAGTCAACTCCTGAAATGTCGATGCAGGGGCAAGTACTTG
>RXID01018950.1:0-29745 GCA_005019695.1 Trichopus zeylanicus subsp. travancoricus | reverse complement strand
ATAGTAGCATAATTAGGACTAGTAGTAGCAGTCGTAGCAGAAATTGTATTAGTACTCGTAGTAGTAGTCGTCGAAGTAGTTGTAGGAGTAGTAGTAGTTATTGTTGTAGGAGCAGCTGTAGTAATAGTTGTAGTAGCAACTATAGTAGTAGTAGTAGCAACAATAGTAGTAGTTGTTCTAGGAATATCACAGTAGTATTAGCAACAGTAATAGTAGTAGTCGCAACACCTATAGGTGTAGTAGCACTTGTAGTAGCGGCAATCGCAGTAGAACTAGTAGTGTTGTAGTACTAGTAGTAGTCGTTGTAGTAGTAGTAGCAGCAGCAATAGTAGCAGTAGCAGTTCTTGTTGTAGCTGTGGTTGTAGTAGTACTAGAAGTTATAGTAGTAGTAGTAGCCCTAGCAACAACAGCAATAGCAGTAGTAGTCGTAGTAGTAGTAGCAATAGAATTAGTAGTACTAGTAGCAGTTGTAGTAGCAGAATCAATAATAGCTGTAGTAGTAGTAATAATTAGATCGTTATAGTAGAAGTATAAGGAGTCGTGTAGTGGTAACCAGTAGCATTTCGTGTACCGTAGTTTTGTTTGCCCAGTAGTTATAGTCCTTGTAGCAGTAGTAGTAGTAGTAATAGTAGGAGTAGTAGTAGCAATACAAGTAGTAGTAGTATTAGTGGTTGTAGTAGTAGTTGGACTATTGGTACTAGCAATTGTAGCAGTAGCAGTTGCAGTAGTAGTAGCAGGAGGAGTAGTAGTAGTTGTTGTAGTAATAGAAGGAGTAGTAGCAATACTAGTTGTAGAAGTTCTAGCAGTAGTAGTAGCAGCAGCAAAACGAGTTGAAGTATTAGTAGTTAAGGTAGTAGTAGTTGTTGTAGTAGTAGTTGCAATAGTAGTTGAAGTAGTTGTAGCGATAGATGCAATAGTAGTAGTAGTAGTAGTAGTAATAGTCATAGTTGTAGTAGAAGTAGTTGTAGCTATCGTATTAATAGTAGCAGTAGTAGTAGTAGCAATAGTAGTAGTTGTACCAAAAGTAGTAGTAGCAGCAGTCGTAGTAGAACGAGAAGTAATAGTAGTAATTATGGGAAAAGTAGTAGTAGTTGTTGTTGTAGTAGTAGTTGTAATTGTAGTAGTAGTTATAGCAATAGTAGCAGAGCTAAGAGTAGTAGTAGTAGTAGCAAAAGCTCTAGTACTAATAGTAGTTGTAGTGGAAGTAGTAGCAGTAGTACCATTAGTAGTACCAGAAGTAGTTGTAGCAGATGTAGTAGTAGAAGTTGTAGTGAAAGAAGTAGCAGTGTAGTTGCGGTAGCAATATTATTAGTAGTAGAATTAGTAGGAGAAGTAGAAGTAGTAGTAGTAGTAGTAATACTTATAGTAGCAAAAGCAGCAGAAGTAGTAGTAGTAGTAGAAGTAGTAGTAGTGCTACTAGTAGTAGTACGAGTTGTTATAGTAGTAGAAATAGTAGTAGTTGTAGTAGTAGTAGTAGTAGTAGTAGTAGTAGTAGTAGTAGTAGTAGTATTAGTAGTAGTATTTGTAGTAGTATTAGTAGTAGTAATAGTAGTAGTAGTAGGAGTAGAAGCAGTACTAGTCGTAATCGTTGTTGTCGTAGTGTAGTTGTAGTGGCAATATTAGTATTAGTAGAGGCAATAATAGTAGTAGTGGTAGCAGTGGTAGTAGAAATAGTAGTACTAGTAGTAGTAGCCGTAGTCAAAGAAGTAGTTGTAGTTGTGGAAGTAATAGTAGTAGTAGTATTAGTAGTTGTAATAGAAGTAGTGGTAGTGGTATTAGTACTAGTAGTAGTGGTAGCTATTTAAGTAGTAGTAGTAGTAGCAGTACTAGTAGTATTGTCCGCAATAGTAGTAGCTGTAGTCGTTGTGGCAGTAGTAATCAAAGTTTTAAATATTGGTTTTGTTTTCGGTTTTGGCACCTAGTGAAAGCGATGCGTTTTAGCCATTTCGATTTCAGTTTCAACCCTTTTTGTTTCGACCGAATGATTTTTTTAGTTATTAATTATGTGTTGACAATACTTTGACTATATTTTATTATACTTTGACTTCAACTAAGAAATATGATAAAATTTTGAAACTTTTTTAAAAAATTTTAAAAACTATGAAAGAATTTATTATTAATTTTACCATAATATTACTATGTAAAAAAAGAAAATATCTAAGAAATAATATGAATATGATTAAAAGTTAAAAATGAACACGAGGAAATTTAACTTGTCATTGAATGGCACTTGACACATACATAATTTATTGATTATAATGTAATACAATTAATTATCATCATCATCATCATCATAATCATCATCAATTGAGTTTGGAACATCTGGGTGTGAAATTACAAATTCAATATCTGGGCAATCCAGACGAGCATTTGTAGCCATACGACCCAGAATAACTAGCTTTATGCGATCTCGTGGCTGTGATTCTGAAGTATAACCATATATTGAAGGTCCAAATTGAAAACGATAACTATATTCATTGACAACACATAGTAAAAGTGGTCCAATAACCCATTGAAGGTCCAATCACCCATGAACAGTTCCAGCCATGCATGCATGCACACGTGAATAGTATGGCGGCTCTACTGTTCACTCAGCTACAAGGCGAGTGTGCAGGCGCTGTTGCACGGCCAGCTAGGCGTGGCCCTTACGAGGGTGCAACATCAGGGGCACGGATGACAAGGGCATTAGCGAGGCGCGCTCAGGTGCAGGCGAGGGCATGAAGCATGAGGCACGAGCGCGAGGTGCGAGGCATGAGGCGAGGGCGCGAGCAATGGTGCATGTGTGAGCATGGGCATGGGCATGAGGCCTGGACACCAGCCTGGGCGTGGGCACTGCCGCGAGGCCGGGTTTGGCATAGGTGAGGGTGTTGACATGAGGAGAGGCAAGGGCGCAAGGCATGAGTTGCGGGCGCGACCGTCAGGCCAACGTGAGGCTATAGCCATGGGCGTGGGCATGAGGCCCGTGAGGGCTTGGGCTCGAGTTCGGGTGCAGGCATGAGACTGGCGAGGGCTCGGGCCCGAGAAATGATGCGGGCCCTAGAGGCCGGTGCAAGCTCATGGGCATGGGGGTCAGGCTAGCGAGGGCGTGGGTGATAGGCTGGCGACCGCGCTCGCCCTCGTGCTCTGGGGCAGGGACAAGAGGCAAGCACGATCTCGAGGGCGCCGAGCGCAGGCTAGTGTGGGTGGGAGAGTGAGAGTAGGGGCATGAGGCCGGCGCGGGTGGGCAAGGGCCCCTGCACCTCAACTATACCCTCGCCGATGAGCCCGCACTCACGCTCACACCCGCACCCTTGCTTCACCCGCACCCCCAGCCATGTTTGAACCCATGCCCTCTCAACCCTGCACCCGCACCCTCGCACCGGCAAGCATGAGCCCGCACCCTTGCCGGCATCAAGCATGTGCCATGCCTGCCTCTAACTCCTGTGAGTGCACCGGCGCCAGAGGCCGGCACAAGGGTGCAGGCACAATATCGGCGAGGCTTGGGAGCAAGTACGACACTAGCGAGGTCTCGGGCGCCAAGCTAATGAGCTCACTCACGCCCATGCAGCCAGCATCATTGCGCCTACTCGCTCTGCTCAATATCACCATGCGTACTCACTTGCACCCGTGCCATCCCAAGTCTTCCGCCTGCTTGGTCTACTCGCTAGCACAGCGTGAGCTTGCTCGCACCCGCGCCATCACCGGCCTCGTGCCCACTCGCTTTGCTCACCGTTGCCACATGATCTCTCCTCGTGAGATCACTCACATCTATGCCGTCGTTGGCCCCACGCCCGCTCGCTCCGCTCGCCGTCTGCAAGACCCTAACCTTAAATCAAAACGCGTAGCAGAAGTAGTATTAGTAGCAGCAGTAGTAGTAGCAACATTAGTAGTAGTAGTAGCAACAGTAGCAGTAGTAGGAGTAGTAGTAGTAGTCGTAATAGTAATAGTTGAAGACTAGTACTTGTAGTAGTAATAGTAGTAGTTATAGTAGGAGCACTAGGAGTACTAGTAGTAGTATTAATATTAGTAGTAGCAGAAGTAGTAATAGCAGTAGTAGTAGAAGTAGCAGTAGTAGTAGAAGTAGCAGTAGTTGTAGTAGTAGTAGTAGGAGTAGGAGTAGTAGGAGTAGTAGTAGTAGTAGTAGTAGCAGCAGCAGCAGTATTAGTAGTAGTAGTAGGAATAGTAATAGTAGTAGTGGTAGTAGTAGTAGTAGTCGTAGCAAAAGTTGTAGTAGAAGTAGCAGCACCAGCAATAGCATTAAGAATAGTAGTAGTACTAGTTGTAGTTCTAGTTGTCGTAGTAGGACCAGTAGCAGCAGTAGTGGCAGTAGTTGTAGTAAAAGTCAGAGTAGTAGTAATAGTTGTAGTCGTAGTAGCTGTATTAGTAGCAACAGCAATAGTAGTAGTGGTAGTAGTAGTAGCAGTACTAATAGAAGTGGTAATAGCAGTAATAGTAGCAGGAATAAGAGTAGTAGTAGTAATAGTATCTGTAGTAATAGTCACAATAGCAATAGCAGAAATAGCTGCAGTTGTAGTAGCAGCAGTAGTAGTGGCAATAGCTGGAGTAGAAGTGGTAGCAGTACTACTAGTAGCAGTAGTACTAGTCGTAGAAGTAGAAGTAGTTGTAGTTGTAGTCGTAGTAGTAGTAGTTGCAGTAGTAGTAGTAGTAGAAGTAGTAGTGGGAGTAGTAGTAGGAATACGTGTAGGAGAAAGGGTAGTACTAGGAGTAGTAGTATGAGTAGTAGTAGTAGTAGGAGTAGTAATAGTAGCAGTTGTTGTTGTTGTAGGAGAAGTAGTGGCGGTAGTAGAAGTCATAGTAGTAGTAGTAGCAGTAATAGCAGTATTTGTAGCAGTAGTAGTAGTTGTACTAGCATTTGTAGTAGCAGTAGTGGCAATAATTTTAGAAGTAGCAGTAGCAGAAGTAGCAGCAGTAGTAGTAGCGGGAGCAGAACTAGCAGTAGAAGTAGTAGCAATAGTAGTAGTAGTAGCCACATTAGTTGTACAACAGTAGGAGTAGTAGTAGTAGCAGTAGTCGTAGTAGTACGAATAGCAGTAGCAGTAGGAGTCGTTGTAGCAGCAGTAGTAGTAGTAGCTGTGGTTGGAGTAATAGCAGACACAGCTGTAGCAATAGCAATAGTAGTAGCAGTAGCAGTGTAGCAATTGTAGCAGCAATAGTACAAGTAGTAGTGGTGGAACTAGTAACCGTAGTGGAAGTAGTAGTAGCCATAGAAGTTGTAGTAGAAGTAGTAACAGAGTAGTAGTTGTAGTAGTAATAGCAACAAGAGTAGTAGTAGTACTAGCAGTAGTAGTTGTAGTAGTAATAGTAGTAGAAGTAGTAATAGTAGTTGTAGTAGTAATAGGAGTAGTAGTAGTAATAGCACTAGTAGTAACAATAGCAATGTTTGAAGTAGTTGTAGTAGAAGTAGAAGTTATAGTAGTAGTAGTAGTAGTACGAATAGCAGTAGCAGTCGAAGCAGCAGTTGTAGTAGTAGTAGCAGCAGCATGGGCAAGTAGTAGTAGTAGCAGCAGTAGTAGTGCTAGTACTAGAAGCAGCAGCAGCTGTAGTAGTAGTTGTTGTAGTGGTAGTGATAGTAGAAGAAGTAGTAGTAGCAGTTGTTGTAGTAGTAGTAGCAGCAGTAATAGCAGATGTACTAGTAGTAGTAGCAGTATCAGAAGTCCTAGTACCAAGAGTTGTACTAGTATTGGCAGTAGTAGTAGCAGTAAAAGTAGCTGTATTAGTAGTAGTAGTAGTAGTAGTAGTAGAGCCTATAGTAGCAATAGTTGTAGTAGTAGTACTTGGTCTTGTAGTGGTATAAGCAGTAGTAGTAGTGGTGCAAGTACTATTAGAAATAGTAGTGGTAGGAGTATTACTAGGAGTATAAGTAGGAGTATTAGTAGTAGTAGTTTTAGTAGTATAAGTAGCCACAAAAGTTGTAGCAGTAGTCAAAGTAAGAGTAGAAGTATTAGTAGTAGTTGGAGTGGTAGCAGCAGTAGAAGCAGTAGTAGCAGTACTAGTTGTAGTAATAGGAGTAGTAGTAGTGGTACCAGCAGCAACAATAGTAGTAGCAGTAGTTTCAAGAATAATAGTAGTAGTGGTAGTAATAGAAGTAGTACTTGCAGAAACAGTTGATGTAGTAGTTGTTCTAGCAGTAGAAGTAGTATTAGGTGCAGCATGATGTGTACGAGTCAAAGTAGTAGTAGTAGTGGTGGTGGTGGTAGTTTTTGTAGTAGTAGGAGTAGTAGAAGTGGTAGCAGTAGGAGTAGTAGTTGTAGTAGAAGGAGGAGGAGTAGTAGTAGTTGTAGCAATAGCAGAAGTTAGAGTAGTAGTAGTAGTAGTAGTAGTAGTAGTAGTATTAGTTGTAGGATCAGCAGCAGCAGTAGTAGCAGTATTAGGCGTAGGAGTAGTAGTAGTAGTTGTAGAAGTAGTAGTAGTAGCCATAATAGTTGTAGTGGTAGTAGTAGAAATAGTAGTAGTAGTAGTAGTAGTAGTAGTATTAGTATTAGTAGCAGTAGTAGTATTAGTAGTAGCAATAGTAGTAGTTGTTGGACTAGTAGCAGTGCTAGTAGTAGTAGTTGCAGTAGTAGCGAACTAGTAGTAGAAGGAGCAGTAGTAGTAGTAGTAGTAGTAGTAGTAGTAAAAATTGTAGTTGTAGCAGTAGTAGTAGTAGTAGAAGTAGTAGTAATAGAAGCAATCGGAGTAGTTGCAGTAGTAGTAGTAGTAGTAGTAGTAACGGTAGTAGCAGTAGACACAGTAGTAGTTGTAGTACTGGTTGTCTAGTAGTAGTAGTTAAAGTTTTTGTATCAATAGCAGCATAAGTAGTAGTAGTTGTAGTAGTAGTAGTAATAGTAGAAGTTGTTGTAGTAGTAGTAGTAGTAGCAGCAAAATTACTAGTACTAATCCTACTCCTACTTGTGCTACTACAAATACTCCTCCTGCTGCTACTACTACTACTGTCAATTCTCCTACTACTACTACTACCACCACATCTACTACTAATGCTACTATTATTACTACTTCTATGCCTATTTGTGCTCTTGCTACTACTAGTACTACTGCTCCTCCTACAGATACTCCTAATCCTATTGTTGTTGCTGCTACTACTACGACTGCCACTGCTACTATTGCTGCTACTACTTCTACTACTACCACTGCTACTACTGCTGGTATTACTACTACTGCTACCACTACTATTGCTGCTACTACTACTGCAGCCACTACTCTACTTCTACTACCACTATAACTACTAATACTAGTACAACTACAACTTCTTCTTTGACTACTGCTATTGCTACTACTGTTACTACGACTTCTACTACTACTAGTACTACTGCTGCTACTAGTACTACTACAATTTACTAATACTGGTACAACCACAAGTACATCTTCAACTACTGCTACTCCTACAACTGCTACTACTACTTCTACTACTGCTACTAGTACTACTGTTACAATTACTACTACAACTATTATCATTACTACTACTACTACTATGAATACTACTATTCCTACTCTTCCTCCTATTATTGCAACTACTGCTCCTCCTATAACAGCTACTACTACTACTAATATTACTACTAATATTACTACTACTACTACTCCCACTCGTACTACTGCCGTTACGACAAAACAACAACGACAACCACATCTACTACTACTACTAATACTATTACAACAACAACTACTCCTACTACAACTATAACTACTCCTACTGTTCTTGCAACTACAAGAACTACAAAAACTACTACTACTACAACTACTACACCTACTAGTACTGTTACTACTGCTACTGCTACTGCTAGTACTACTATAACTCTTTCCGCTACAGCTACTGCTACTACAACTACTACTCCTATTGCAACCACTATTACTACTACTACCACGACTACTACTAACACAACAACAACTACTGCTGCTACTACTTCTACTATATCTACTGCTAGCACAACTGCAACTACTATTGCACCTACTACAGCTACTACTACTAATGCTACAACTAAAACTATTCTTGCTCCTACTCCTACTACTACTACTTCTACACCTACAACTACAACTACTGGTGCTACTACTACTACTACTACTCCAACTACCACTAGTAATGCTACTCCAACACCTACTACTCCAATTATGACAACTAGTAATACTATGATTATTACTACTTCTTCTACCAGTACTACTATTATTATTATTACTACTACTACTACTACTACAACTCCAACTGCCACTGCTGCTCCTTCTACTACTACAACTACTACTACTAATTCTAATACTCCTACTAGAACTGCTAGTACTACTACTATTGTTACTACTACATTACAACTACTACTACAACTACTCCTACTTTTGCTACAACCTCTAAATCTCCTAATACTACTACAACTACTAATCCTACTAATACTAGTACTACTGCTGCTGCTGCTGCTGCTGTTGCTGCTACAACTACGACGACTACTACTACTACTACTACTACAACTGCGACAACTACCACTGCTGCTGCTATTACTACAACTCCTACTACTACTACAACAACAACTACTACTACGAATACTACTTCTCCTACTGCTACTCCTACTACTACTCCTGCTACTACTTCTACTACTCCTACTACGACTACTACTAACAATACTACTGCTACTACTACTACTGCTGCTACTCCTGCTACTACTCCTTCTATTGCTACTAATACTCCTACTACTAGTACTACAACTATTACTATTGCGACTACTACTACTACTACTTCAGCTGCTGCTATTACTACTACTACATCTACTTCTACAACTGCTACTTCAACAACAACTACTACTACAACTACTACTTCAACTACTACTACTACCACTACTACTATTACTACTAATACCGCTACAACTATTTCTACTACTACAACTATTACTACTAGTGCTAGTACTACTATTACTACTGCTACTGCTACTGCAGCTGCCACAGCTACTACTATTGTTGTTGCTACTACTACTACTACTACTACTACTACAACTACTACTACTACTACTACTACTCCTACTACTCATATAACTACGACTACGATAACTACTACCATTCGTAGTACTCCTTCTTCCGCTACTACTACTACCACTACTTCTGCCCCGACTACCACTACTGCTCCAACTTTTCTACTCCTGCTACTACTACTATTGCTACTGTTGCTTGTACTATTACTACTTCTACTAGTACTACTACCTTTCCTACTACAACTACTATTGCAACTACTACTGTAACTACTACTATTGCTATTACTACTGCTGCTACTACTACTACTTCAACTACTACAATTATTGCAACTTCTGCTACAACTTCTCCTACTTCAGCTACTACTACTTTTACTACCACTATTACTACTAGCACTAGCACTACTACTACCACTACACTTTCTCCATCTACCACTAATACTACTATAACTGCAACTACAAGGACAATAGTACCACTACTAGTTCAACAACTACTAGTACTACTACTGCTACTATCACTACTTCTGCTGCTATTACTGCAACTACTACCGCTACTACAACTACTATCACTACTACTACTGTTGCTGCCATTGACTACTACTTCTCCTACTACTACTACTATTACTACTACTACTACTGCACCTAGTACTACAACTACAACTACGAATGCAACCACTATTACTACTACTACAGCTGCTACTGCTACTACTACTTCAGCTGCTACTACTACAGCTCAACTTCTCCTACCTCAACTGCTACTACTATTGCTCCTACTTATAATACTACTTCTGCTACTACGACTACTGCTACTACTTCTGCTACTAATACTACTACTTCTACTAATACCACTACTACTACTGCTACCACAGCTACTACTACAACTACTACTACAACTACTACAGCTACCACAACTACAAATCATGCTACTCCTAGTACTACTTCCGCAACTACTGCTAGTATAATAATAAGTACTACTTCTACTACTACTACTTCAACTACAGCTGCTGCTACTACTATTACAATTACTACCACTACTACTACTACAACCACTACTGATGCTGCTACTATGACTACTATGATTACTACGACAACTACAACTACTACTGCTACTGCTGCTACTACGTATACCACTGCTTCTACTACTAGTACTACTTCTACAACTAGTGCTATTCCTACTATTGCAACTAGTACTACTTTTACTACTACTACTACAACTATTACTGCTACTACTTTTTCTACTACTACCGCTACTATTAGTACTAGTACTAGTACTACTACTACTACAACTATTACTACCGCTACTATTGTTACTATTACTACTACTGCTACTGCTGTTGCTACTACAACTTCTACTACTGCTACTACTGCTACTACTACTCCTACTACTGCTAATGCTACTACTGCTTCTACTACAACTATTACTACCACGACTACTACTACCATTTCTACTGCTCCTTCTGCTTCTAATACTACTACTCCTATTACTACAACTACAATTCCAATAAGTTCTCCTACTGCTATAACTACTACTAATGCTACTACTACAGCTACTGATACTGCTACTACTGCTACTACAACCACTACAACTACAACTACAAATACAACTACTACTGTTGCTGCAACTGCTACAGCTGCTGCTTCGCTTATAACTACTACTTTTCCAACTACTACTACTACTACTACTACTACTACTACTACTGCCACATCTACCGCTACTACTACCATTACTACCGCTACTGCTGCTAGTACTACCTTGGCTACTACTACTAGTCAACATCTCGTGCTACTACTACTTTTGCTACTACTGCTGCTATTGCTATTATTGATGCTACTACTATTACTACTACCGCTACTACTGCTACTACTGCTACTACAACTACAACAACCACTATCATTACTACCCTTGCTACTACTACCAATACTACTACTAGTACTACGACAACTACTACTACCACTACGACTACTATTTCTACTACTGCTACGACTACTATTACTACCACTACTTCTATTGCTAATATTACTACAACTACTACTACCACCACGACCACTTCTACTACAACTTCAACTTCCCCTACCACTACCACTAGTACTAATGTTTCTACTAATTCACCTTCTACAACTACTACTGCTACTACTTCTACTGCAACTACTACTGCTACTATTACTACTACTACTCTCACTACTACAGCTACCATTACTACTACTACTTCTCCTACTACTACTGCTACAACTCCTAGTACTACAACTACAACTACTATTGCTACCATTATAACTACTACTACTATTGATGATGTTGCTACTACTCTTCTCCTACTA
This sequence comes from Trichopus zeylanicus subsp. travancoricus, assembly GCA_005019695.1. NCBI lineage: Eukaryota > Viridiplantae > Streptophyta > Magnoliopsida > Dioscoreales > Dioscoreaceae > Trichopus > Trichopus zeylanicus. Next base: position 18,490 of record RXID01018950.1, on the reverse strand, counting down.
CTCCTACTACTACTACAACGATAGCTACTAATAATACTATGACTACTGCTACTACAACTACTACTAATAGTACTACTACTAATATCACTGCTACTACTGCTACCACTTCTACTACGACCACTACTACAACTACTACTATGGCGACCACTACTACAAATACTGCTACTCCAAGTACTACTTTTGCAACTACTGGTGCTACTACTACTACAACTACTACTTCTACTTATGATGTTGCTACTACTACTACTCCTGCAGCTACTACTACGACCACTACGACGACTACTACAATTACTACTATTACTACTGCTATTGTTGCTGCTCCTACTGCTACCACACTAGCACTACTACTACTACTACTTCTGCTGCTAGTACTACTACGGCTGCTACTACTTATACTACTACTTATTCTACATCTGCTACTACTGCTACAACTACTACTACTATTATTATTACTGCTAGTACTGCTACTACTACTAGTACTACTCCTACTACTGCTAAAACTAGTATAACTACTGCTACAACTACTTCTACTACTACAACTACTCCTACCACTGCTACAACCTCTACTACCACTACAACTATGATGACAACAACTACTACTACTACAACTAGTATAACTACTACTACTAATACCACTCCTGCTCCTAATACTGCTACTACTACTACAATTCCTTCTTGTACTACTACTACTCCTACTGCTAGTACACCTACTATTGCTTCTGCTACTACTACTACTACTATCCCACTAGTACTACTACTCTACTACTACTTATATTACTTCTACTACTACTACAACGACTACTACTACTTCTACAACTGCTGCTACTACTAGTACTGCTACTCTGCTACTACAGCTACTACTTATACTGATACTAGTAGTACTACTTCTACTACTACAATTGCTACTGCTACAACTACTACTTCTCCTACTACTACTACTATTACTTAAAAACTACTGCTACTACTACCACTGCTACTACAACTACTACTACTACCACTAGTACTACTGCTTCTAACACTATTGCTACCATTGCTACTACTACTAGCACAATTACTAATGCTACTAGTACTACTATAGCTACAACTTCTACTTTTACTACTACTACTACTACTACTACTACTACTACTACTACTACTACTAATTCTGCTACTACTTTTACTATGACTACTATAACTACTACTACTACTATTGTTACTACCGCCGCTACTTCTACTAATGCCACTATCACTGCTACTACTATTGTTGCTATTCCTGCTACTTCTACTATGGCTACTACTAGTACTCTACTACTACAGCTACGGATACTACTACTACTACTACTACCATTTCTACCATGACTACTACAACTACTACTACTCGTTCTGCTACCACTACTTCTACTAGAACTAGAACAAGTTCTCGTACTGCAACAACTCATACTACTACTACAAATACTATTGCTACTAATGCTACTATTACCACTACTACTACTACTACAACAACGTCGACTAATAGTTGTCGCAATAATAGTTGTAGAAGTAATAGTAGTAGTAGTAGTAATAGTAGTAGTAGTAGTAATAGTAGTAGAAGTAGTAGCAGTAATACTAGTAGTAGCAACTGTAGTAGTAGCAGGAGTAGTATTAGTTGGAGTAGCAGTAGTTGTAGTATGAGTTGTAGTAGTAGTAGTAATGGTGGCAAGAGAAGTAGTAGAAGTGGCAGCAGAGTAGCAGTAGTAATGGTAGTAGTAGCATTTGAAGTAGTTGTAGCATTAGTAGTAGTAGTAGTAGTAGTAATAGTAATATTACTAGTAGCAGTAGGGGTAGTAGCAGCAGTACTACTAGTTGGGAGTAGTAGTAATAGTAGTGGATAGTAGTAGTAGGAGTAGGAGTTGGAGTAGTAGTAGTAATAGTAGTAGTAGAAGTAGCAGTAGTAGCAATAATAGTATTACAACAACAATAACAACAACTACTACTACTACTACTACTACTACTACTTCTACGACAACAACTACTATTCCTATTACTACTCCTACTACTACTCCTACTACTACTCCTACTACTACTACTACAACAACTACTTCTTCGACTACTGCTACTACTACTACTATGAATACTACTACTTCTACTACTTCTACCACTACTTCTGCTGCTTGTGCTACTATTGCTAGTACTAATACTACTACAAATACTACTACTAGTACAACTATTTCTACTTTTCTACTCCTACTCCTACTATTGCTACTAGTGCAACTGCTATTACTACTACAACCGCTCCTACTATTACTACTACTGCTTCTCTTAATACTACTACTACTACTACTACTACTACTACTACTACTACTACTGCTACTACTACTACTACTATACTACTACTACTACAACTACTACTACTAATCCGATAGCAACAACAACATGTACTGCTACTACAACTACCATGACTACTACAGCTACTATTACTACTACTACTACTACTACTATGACATCAACTACTACTATTACTACTACTATTGCTGCTCCTGCGACTACTACTATGACCATAACTATGACTACTATAACTACTATTACTACTACTATTATTGCTACCACTACTTCTACTACTAGCATAATTGCTACTAGTACTACTCCTACTATGGGCCCGACTACTACTACTACTACTACTCCTCCTCCTCCTCCTCCTCCTCCTCCTCCTACTACTACTACTACTACTAATCCTACTCCTACACCGACTGCTGCTACAACTCTTAGTACTAGTATTACTGCTACTATTTCTAATATTACTACTAATCCTAAAACTCCTACTCCTACTACTACTATTACTACTACTACTACTCCTACTACTCCTACTGTCCTAGCATTCCCACAACTACTATTACTGCTGTTGCTGCTGCTATTCCTGCTACTGCTACTATTATCGTTGCTGCTGTTTCTCCCACTGCTATAAATACTACTACTACTCCTACTACTGCTACTAGTGCTACTACTACTACTACTACTACTACTGTTGCTGCTATAAATGCTACTATCACTACTATTCGTATTACTACTACAGCTATTGCTACTACTACTACAACCACAACCTTGACAACAACTACTACTACTACTGCTGCGACTACTACGAATCCTACTATTACTACTACCACTGCCACTACTACTACTATTTCTAAAACTACTACTATAACTAGTACCACTACTGATACTACTTCTACTACTACTACTACAACAGAAACTACTACTATAACTAATACTACCACCACTGTTACAACTACTGCTACAACTACAACCGTAACTACTACAACTACTACTACTATTACTATTACTACAACTACTCCTACTCCCACTCCAACTACTACACCTACTACTGCTCCTACTATTGCTACTACTTCTACTACTACTACAACTACCACTACCACTACAAGTACTACTACTACTAAAATAACTACAACAACGACCGCTACTACTACTACTACTACTCCTACTACCAGCACCCCTTCTATAACTAATACAACTACTATGCCTTCTATTACTACTACTGCTACTAATAATAATATTACTATTACTGCTACTACTACTCCAACTACTACTACTCCTCCTAACACTCCTCCTGGTACTGCTACTACTACTGCTGCTACGATTACTCCCACTAGTACTACTACTACTATGACTACTACCACTAGTACTACTACTATTGCAAATAGTAACAGTTGTAGTTGTTGTCGTTGTAGCAGTAGAAGTAGTGGTAGTAGTAGTAGTAGTAATAGATGTAGCAGTAGTTAGAGTAGGAGTAGGAGTAGGAGTAGGAGTAGCAGTTGGAGTTGGAGTCGAAGTATTATTAGTAGTAGTAGTAGCAGCAGTAGAAGGAGTAGAAGTAGTAGTAGTTCTACTAGTAAAAGTAGTATTAGTAGTAGTAGCAGTAGGAGGAGTAATATTAGTAGCAATAGGAGTAGTTATACTACTACTACAGCTACTTCTAGTTCTAATACTACTACGACTACTACTACGGCTACTGCTACTACAACTACTTCTCCTACTACTGCCACTACTACTTCTCCAACCGCTACTGCTACTACTAATACAACTACTGCAACTACCTCTCGTACTACTGCTATTGCGACTACCCCTACTACAATTGCTACTTCTGTGACTACTACAACATATTCTTCTACTACTATTACAGCTACTACTACTAATACTACTATGACTACTACTACGGCTACTGTTACTACTACTGCTTCTCCAACTACTACCACTACAACTGCTACTACTACTACTTAAATTAATACAACTACTACTATAACCACTACTACTTCTCCTTCCACTTCCACTGCTACAACTACTACCGCATCTACTACTACCACCACTACTACCACTATTGTGACTACTACTACTACTCTTCCTACCGCTACCACCACTACTACTATTGCTACTACTACTACTCCTCCTAAAACTAATAGTACTACTGCTACAACTACTATAGCTACATCTACTACTACCAATATAGCTATTGCTGCTACATCAGCTCTTATTGTTTCTACTGCTAGTGCTACTACTACTGCTACTGTTGCTACTTCTGCTATTACTCATAATCCTACTACTATTGCTACTGCTATGACTACCACTATTACTACTAATACTACTACTACTGCTACTACTTCTACTGTTACTGCTACTACTACTATTACATTTGCTGCTGTCGGTACTACTACTACGACTGCTGTTGCTACTACTAGAAACACTACCACTACTACTATTGCTGCTGCTACTTCTACTACTTTTGCTACTGCTACAACTATTGCTGCTACCACTGCTGCTACTCCTCCTACTACTACTACTACTGCCACTACTACTGTTGTTACTACAACTAGTATTGCTTCTACTACGACTAGTATTATTGCTACTACTTTTGCTACTGCAACTAATATTTCTACTACTACTACTGCTATTGCTGCTACTACTACTACTACTCTATAGTTTTTGTAGCAACGATAGTGGCAGTAGGAGCAGTAGTAGAAGTTGTACTAGTTGGTGTAATATTTCTAGAAGTAATTGTAGGAGTACCATTTGCAGTAGCAGTTGAGAAAGTAGTAGTAGTAGTCATAGTAGCAGGAGTATCATTAGTGAAAATAATAGTAGTAGCCATAGTAGCAGGAGTTGTAGTAGTACTTATAGTAGTAGTAGATGTAGCAATAGTAGCAGTCACAATAGTTGTCATAGAAGCGATAGTATTAGTAGTATGAGTAGTAGTTGTCGTAGCAGCAACAGTAGTAACAACAGTAGTAGTTGCTATGGTAGAAATTGTAGTAGTAGTAGAACAAGTAGCAGTAGTTATTGCAGTATTAGTTGTAGCAATAGTCATAGTAGTAGGAGAGGAAGCAACAGTAGCAGTAGCAGCAGCAGTAGTAGTGGGAGTAGTAGTAGCAGAAATAGTAGTAGTAGGAGTAAAAGAAGTAATAGGAGTAGTAGTAGTTGTTGTAGTAATAGTCATAGTAGTAGTAGTGGTGATGGTGGTTGTAGTAGTAGTAGTTGTTGTTGTAGTAGTAATAGTAGTAGTAGTAGTAGTAGTTTTAGTAGTTGTAGTAGCAATAGTAATAGTAGTTGTTGTTGTAGTAGTAGTAGTCATTTTAGTAGTTGGGGTAGTAGTAGTAGTTGTTGTAGCAGTCATAGTAGTAGCTGTAGTCACAGTGGTGGTGGTAGCAGTGTTAGTAGCAGACATTGTAGTAGTAGAAGATGTAGCAGTGGCATTAGTAGTAGTTCTAGTTACCGAAGTAGAAACAGCAGAAGTATAAGTTGCCATAGTAGTAGCAGTAGTAGTAGTACAAGCTATAGTAGTATTAGTAACAGTAGTAGTAGCAGCTATAGTTGTTATTATAGTAGTTGTAGTAGTTGGAGCTATAGTAGTAGAAGTAGCTATTGTTGCAATAGTAGCGGTAGTTATTGTAGTAGTCGTAGTAGTAGTGGTTGTAGTGTCATTGGTAGTTGCACCAGAAGAAATTACAGTTGTAGTATGAGTGGGAGAAGTAGTAGTGGCAATGATAATAGTGTTATAAGTTGTAACAATAGTAGTAGTAGTTGTAGTAGTAGTATTAGCAGTAGTATCTGTAGTAGCAGTTGTATTAGTAGTAGTAGTAGTAGTAGCAGTAGTTGCTGGCCTAGTATTGGTAGCAGTAGTAGCCATAGTGGAAGTAGTAGTAGGCATAGTTGTCGAACAGGAGTAGCAATAGTAGTAGTAGTCATGGTAGTAGTAATAATAGTAATAGTAATAATAACAGAAGTTATCCAAGTAGCAACAGTAGAAGTTATAGTAGTAGTAGTTATAGTGGTGGGAGAAGTATTAGTAGTACCAAAAGTAGTAGTTGTAGCAGTAGTAGTGGCAGCAATTGTTACAGTAGTAGTAGTAGTAGTAGTAGTAGTAGTATTAGTGTTGTTGTAGTAGTAGTAGTAGTATTAATGTATTAGTAGAAGTAGTAGTTGGAGAGGTAGTAGTATTAGAAGTAGTAGTAGTAGTGGTAGAAGTAGTAGTAGTAGTAGTGGAAGTAGTAGTATTAGTAGTAGTAGCTGCAGTAGTAGCAGTAATAGTGGCAGCTGTAGTAATAGTAGAAGTAGTACTAGCTGTAGCAGTTGTAGCAGATGTAGTAGTAGTTGTAGTAGTAGTAGTAGCAGCAATAGTAGTACTAGCTATAACTGTAGCAGTAGAATAAGTTATTGTAGGAGAGGTGGTAGTAGTAGTAGTATTAGTAGTAGTAGTAGCAGCAGAAGTAGTAGTAGTTGTAGTAGTAGTAATAGTAGTAGTAGTAGTAGTCATCATAGCAACCGTACTAGTAGTAGAAGTAGTAGCTGTGACAGTAGTCGAAGTAGTAGAATAAACATTTGTTGTAATTGATATAGTAGTTGCCGTAGTTGTAGTAGTTGTAGTAGGAGTAGCAGCAGCATCAGTAGTAATAGTAGTAGGAGTAGGAGTACTAGCAGCTGTAGTAGCAGTAGTGGTAGTAGGAGTAGTAGTTGTAGTACTAATTGTAGGAGCAGTAGTAGTAGTTGTAGTAGCAGTAGTAGCAGAAGGTTTAGTAATAGAATTAGTAGTAGTAGTAGCACTAGCAGTTTTTCTTGGAGTAGCGGTAGTGGTTGCAGTAGTTGTAGAATTAGGAGTGGTGGTAGTTGTAGTAGGAGTAGTAGTAGTTGATGCTGGGGAAGAAGTAGTATAAGTAGTAGTAGTATGAGAAGTGGTTGTAGTATTTGTAGTAGCAATAGTAGCGGACTTTGCAGTAGCGGTAGTGGTAGTAGTATTAGTTGTAGTAATAGCAGTTGCAGCAGTAGTAGCAGTAGTAGTAGTTGTAGTAGTAGTTGCGGTAGCAGAAGTAGTAGTAATGGGAGAAGTAGTAGTAGTAGAAATAGTAGTAGTATTAGTAGTTTAGTAGTGTTAGCAATAGTAGTAGAAGTCATGGTACTAGTAGCAATAGGAGCAGTAGTCTTAGCAGTTGTAGTAGTTGTAGTTGCAGTAGCAGTACAAGTGGCAATAATAGTAATAGCAATAGTAGCAGCCGCAGTACTAGTAGTAATACTAATAATGGTAGGAGTATTAGTAGTAGTAGTAGAACTAGTAGGTGCCATAGGGGCGATTGGAGCACTTGTAGTAGTAAGAGCTGTAGTAGTAGTAGTAGTGATAGTAGGAGTAGTTGAAGTTGTAGTAGGAGTAGCTATAGTAACAATAGTAGTAGGAGTATCATTAGTAGTAGTAGGAGTAGCAGTAGAGTAGCAAGAGCAGCAGCAGCAGTAGTAGTTGTAGGAGTATCAGTAGTAGTAGTAGTGGTTGCAATTGTAGTAGTAGTAGGAGTAGTAGTAGCAGGAGCAGGAGCAGGAGCAGTAGTAGTAGTAGTAGCAGAAGGAGTAGTAGTAGTTGTAGTAGTAGCAATAGTTGGAGCAGTATTAGTAGTAATAGTAGCAGTAGCAGTCATAGTTGTAGCTACGGCAGTAGTAACGGTAGTGTTAGGACCAGTAGCAGTAGTAGTAGGAGCAGCAGCAGCAGCAGTAGGAGTAGTAGTTGAAGCTGCAGCACTATATGTAGTTTTAGTAGCAGTTGTAGTAGGAGTATTATTAGTAAAAATAATAGTAGTAGTAGCAGTGAAGGATCAGTAGTAGTCGTATTCATAGTAGAAGCTGCGGCAGTAGTAGCAGGAGGAGTTGTAGGAATAGTAGTAGTAGTAATTGCAGTAGGAGCAGTAGTATCAGAGTGGTAGGAGCAACAGCAGCAGCAGCAGCAGTAGTTGTAGTAATAGTAGTAGCAATAGTAGTAGTAGCCGTAGTAGCAGTTGGAGTAGTAGTAGTAGCAGCAGCAGTTGTAGTAGTAGCAGAAGTCGAAGTAGTTGGAGAAGTAGCAGTAATAGTGAGAATACCAGCAATAGCAGTAGTAGTGAAAGTAGTAGTAGTAGTAGCTGTAGTAGAAGTTGTTGTAGTAGTAGTAGTGATTGCGATAATAGTAGTAGTAGCAGTAGCAGCAGCAGTATTCGTAGCAGCAGCAGCAGTAGTAGTAGTTATTGTTGTAGCGGAGGTTGTAGTAGTAGTAGCTATGATAGTACTTGTAGTAGTAGTAGGAGAAGTAGTAGTAGTCGTAGTAGCAGTAGTAGTAGGCATAATAGCAGCAACAATAGTAGTAGCAGTTGTAGTAATGCTAGGATAAGTAGTAGGAGTAGCAGAAGCAGTAGTAGAATTAGTAGTAGTTGCAATAGCAGTGGTAGTAGTTGTAGAATTAGCTGAAGTAGTAGTGGTACTCGTAGCAGTAGAAGCAGCTACAACAACAGCAGGAGTAGTCCTAGTAGTAGCAGTAGTAGCATCAACAATAGTAGTAGTAGTAGTAGCAGCAGCAGTAGTAGTAGTAGCAACAGTAGTAGTAGCAATAGAAACAGTAGTAGTAGCCGTACCGGTAGTTGCTGTGGTTGGCCTAGCATAATTATATGTAGTAGTGGTAGTAGAACTAGTACTAGTAGTAGTCGCAGAAGTAGTAGTGGAAGAAGTTGCAATAGTAGTACTACCGGAAGTACTAGAAGTAGTAGTAGTAGTAGAAGGTGTAGTAGGAGTAGTAGTTGTAGTAGCAGTAGTGGTAGTAGTAGCAATAATAGGTGTAGCAGCAGTAGTAGCGGTTGTAGTAGGAGTAGTAGTAGTAGCAATAGTAGCAGTAGCCGTAATAATAGTGGCAGTAGAAGTAGTAATAACAGTAGTAGCAGCAACAACAGTAGTAGTAGTTGTAATAGTAGTAGTAGTAGTAGTATTGGTAATAGTGGAAGTAGTAGTAGTAATAGTAGTTGTAGTAGTAGTAGTAGTAGACGTAGTAGCAGTAGTAATAATAGTAGTAGTAGGAGCAGCAGTAGGAGTGGTAGTAGTAGTATTGTTATTGGCAGCACATTAGTAGTAGTAGTTGCAGTAGTATTAGTAGTAGTAGCATCTGCAGTAGTGGAAGCAGCAACAATAGTTGTAGGAGTAGCCTTAGTAGTAGCATAACTATTAGTTGTAGTAGTAGTAGAAGCAATTGCAGCCACAACAGCAGTAGCAATAGTAGTTGTAGTAGTAGTAGTAGCAGTAATAGTACTAGCAATAGCTATAGTAGGAATCGTAATGGTTATTGTAGAGGTGGTAGTAGTAGTAGCAGTAGTCGTAGTAATAGGAGGAGGAGGAGGAGGAGGAGGAGAAGCAGGAGTAGTAGTAGTAATAATAGTGGAAGTAGAAGTAGTAGCATTAGCAATAGAAGTAGTAGTAGCAATTATAGTAGTAGTAGTAGTACTTGTAGTAGGAGTCGTTGCAGTAGTAGCAGCAGTAGTTGTGGTAGTTGTAGTAGCAGTACTAGCAATAGTAGTAGTAGTTGTAGTAGTAGTAGTAAGATTAGCCTTAGTTGTAGCAGTAGTATTAGTAGTAGTTGTTGTTGTTCTAGGAGTAGTGGTAGTAGCAATATTTATCATTGTTGTAGGAGAGGTAGCGGCAATAGTTGTAGTAGTAGTAGTAGTATTGGTTGTCGTAGTAGTAGTACTAGTTGTATCAGTAGTGGTAATAGTAGTAGTAGTACTAGTAGTCAGAGTAGTAGCAGTAGCAGTAGTTATAGTAGCAGCAATAGTAGTAGTAGTAATTGTAGTAGTTGTTGTTTCTATTGTAGCAAAAATAGCAGTAGTAGTAGTAGCAGAAGTAGTTCTAGTAGTAGTAGTGATTGAATTAGCAGTAGCAGCAGCAGTAGCAGTTGAAGTAGTGGTAGCATTTGAAGTAGTAGCAGCCATAGTAGCAGCAGTAGTAGTAGAAGCAGCAGCAGTAGTAGTAGTAGTAGTAATAGTAGTGCAAGTAGTTGTTGTTGTTATAGTAGCAGAAGTAGTAGTAGTAGTAGTAGTACTAGCAAAACAAGTAGTAGCAGTAGTAGCAGTAGCAGCACTACTATTAGTTCGAGCCACAAAAGTCGTAGCAGCAGTTGGAGTAGCAGTAGTAATAGTAGTAGTCGTAACAGCAACAGCAACAACAGCAGTCGTAACAGCAACAGCAACAGTCGTAACAGCAACAGCAACAACAGCAGTAGCAGCAGTAGTTGTGGTGGTACTTGTTGTAGCAATAGTAGCTATAGTAGCAGTCGAAGTAGTGGTAGCAGGAGCAGCAGTAATAGCCATACTAGTAGCAATAGTAGTAGTAGTATCAGCAGCAGCAGTAGTAGTAGTAGCAATAGTAGCAGCAGTCGCAGTAGCAGTAGTAGTTATTGTAGTAGTAGTAGTTATGGTAGTTGTTGTTATAGCAGTACTAGTAGTAGTAGTAGTAGCAGCAGTAGTAATAGTAGCAGCAGATGTAGTAGTAGTAGTAGCCGCAGTAGTAGTAGTAGTAGTAGTAGTAGTAGTCAAATTAGCAGTAGCGGTCGCGGTAGCAGTAGTAGCAATATGAGTAGTAAAAATTGGAGTTGTGGTAGCATTAGCAGTAGCAGCAGTAGTAGTCAAAGTAGTAGCAGTAGCTGTCATAGCAGCTGCTGTAGTAGTAGCATTATCAATAGTAGTAGCAGTACAACTTCTACAACTCTTACTGCTACGACTGAGGCAACAATTACTACTACTGCTACTCCTTCTACACTTTGTCCTATTACTACTACTATTACTACTACTAGTTTTACTACTACTACTACTGCTACTGCTACTACTACTAGCAGTGCTACTATAACAACTACTGCTATTATTACTACTCTTGCTGCTACTGCTACTACTACTGCTATTGCTACTACTACCACGACTGCTACTACTGCTCTCCCTACTTGGACTACTACTGCTACTACTACAATTACTACCACAACTACTACTACATCTACTCCTACTGTTATTGCTGCTATTGTTGCTACAACAAATACTACTACTGCTACTACAATGACAACAACTATTGCTGCTATTGCAACTGCTGCTGCTACTACTAGGACTACTACTACTACTACTACTACTACTAGCACTACTATCTCTCTTGAAAAAACAATAACTGCTACAACTACAACTTCTCCTACAACAACAACAACAACTACTACTACTACTACTAATGCTACAACTACTGCAAATGCTACTACAACAACAACCACTTCTGCTGCTACTGCCACTACTACTACAACAACTACTATGGCTACGACTACTACTCCCATTACTACTACTTCTCTGACTACTATTATTTCTACTACTACTACTTCGACTACAACTACTGCAACTCCAACTAATATTACTACTGCTACTACTGCAACCGATACTACTATTGTTACTATTACTACTTCTACTACTATTAATATTACTTCTATAACTATTACTATTACTGCAAATACTGCTATCACTACTTCGAATGCTACTACTACTACTACGGCCGTTATGGCTACTTCTCCTACCATTACTCAGACTACTACAACTGCTACTACTGCTACTACATCAACTACTACACCTACTTCTGCTACAATTGCTGCTCCTGCTACTATTGCGGCTACCACTACTACTATTATGACTATTATTGCTACAGTTGCTAATGCTACCACAACTACCACTACTACCGCAACTACTACTACTTTTATTACTACTACCACTACTGCTACTACTGTTGCTACTAGTACTACTGCTACTACTATTACATATATTGCTACTACTCCTAATCTTAGTACAACAACAACAACAACTACTACTAATATTACAACAGCTACCACTACTATTGCTACTACTACTACTACTACAACTACAACTACTACTACTAGTACTACTGCTATTACTACGACAACTACTACTTCTTCTACTACTACTACTCCCAATACTACCACTGCTACTATAGCTACTACAGCTACTAATACTACTACTGCTCCTACTGCTACTACTACTGCTACTACTTCCACTACTACTGCGAGGACAAGTACTAGTTCTACTATTACTACTGCTGCTGCTAATACTACTTCAGCTACTTCAGCTACTACCTTGACTACTACTCCCACTGCAACAATGGCTGCTATTGCTACTACTACTACTCAAGCTACTATTGCAACAGACGCAACTGCTGCAACTGCCACTACTCCAACTACAACAACTACTGCCACTACTGGTACTATTGCTACGAGGTTGCTAATACTACAGCTCCAACTACAACAACAACTAATGCTACTACTAATATTGTTCCTACTACTACTACAACTACTACTACTGCTACTGCGATTACTGCTAGTATGGCTACTACTACTACTGCTGCTGCTTGTATGGCTATTACTGCTACTCCTGCTACCACTACTTTGACTGCTACTACAACTACTACTGCTACTACAATTACCACCACCACTACTACTGCTGCTACTGTTGTTACTACTACTACTACTTCTCCTACTACTATTACTACTGCTATTACTTCTCCAATTACCATTACTACTACTACTATAACAACTACAAGCATTGTTGCTTCTACTGTTACTACTACTACTGTGGCTCCTACTACTATTGCTACTACCACTACTGCTACAACTATTGCTACTACTACTACTATTGCTGCTGCTACTGCTGCTACTGCTACTACTACTACTACTACTACTACTACTACTACTACTACCGCGACTGCTACTACTCTTGCTACTACAACAACGTCTACTACTTCAACTACTACTACTACTACTACTACTACTACAGTAGCTACTGCTGCTGCTACTACAACAACTACAGCTACTACTGCAAGAACTAGTGCTTCTGATACTACTTTTTTCTAATGATACTACTATAGCTGCTGCTACTACTAGTACTACTAGTACTACTACTGCTATGGCTTGTAATACTATTACTAATACTCCTAGCACTACTACTATAGCTGCTGCTGTTCTTGTTGCTGCTACAACAACTACTACAACTGTTGTTATTATTGTTGTTGTTGTTGCTACCACTACTACTACTACTGCTACTACGACTCCTACTATTATTACTACTACTGTTGCTGCTTCTATTGCTACTACACTGCTACTGCTTCTACTAGTACTGCTATTACTACTAGTACTACTACTACTAACAAACAACTACTACAATTGCAACTACTGCTACTATTGCTACTTATACTACAACTATCACAACTAATGCAGCTACTAATGCTTCTACCACTACTGTTACTACTACAACTGCTTCTACAACCAATACTATTAGAACTACTTCTACTACTAGTACTACTACTATAACTACCACTACCACTACTACTACTTCTCCTACAGTAACAACTAGTACTACTTCTCCTACTACTACTGCCACTGCTACTACTGTTACTACTTCAACTATTGCTACTGCTACTACGGCTAGTACAACTACTACTACTTCTACTACTACTACTACTACAACTTCTACTACCGCTGTTGCTGCTACTACAACTAGTACTGCTGCTGCTACTACCACTTCTACAACTACAGCAACTACTACTACTTCTACTACTATTACTGCCACTGCTACTGCTACTACTACTGGAACTACTATTGTTTCTGCTACTACTGCTACAACAACTTCTTTTGCTACTATAGCTACTACTACTCCTAATACTACTACTGCTACTATGGCCTCTACTTTTACTACAACAACTACTACTATTCTTGCTACTGCTACTGCTACAACAGCTGCAACTGCAAATACTACTTCTACTACTGCTACTTCTAATACTACAACTATCGCTACTACTTCTACTACTACTACTAATGCAACTACTACTACGACAACTAATACTCCTACTACGACTACTTCAACTACTACTACTACTACTACTAAAGCTACAACTACATTTGCTCCCCCTACAGCTACTTTGCTAATACTGCTGCAACAACAACTAATATTATTGCCACTACTACTATTGCGGCTATAGTGACTTCTGCTACTGCTATTACTACTTCTACTTGTGCTACTACTGTGAATACTTTCACTACTACTTCTACAACTGCAACTGCTACTACTACAACAACCACTACTACGATTACTGCTACTCCTACTACTACTGCTGTTGCTACTACTACTGCTACTGCTACTAATATTGCTGCTACTGCTACTGCAACTACTACCACCACTACTGCTCCTATTACTACTACTACTACTTCTACTACCACTACTACTACTACAACAACCACTACTATTCCTACAACTATACCTACTATAAGTTCTGCTAATATTTCTACTACAACAACTTCTACTTCTGCTGCTGCAGCTACTACTACTGTTGCAACTACTTCTACAACAACTACTCCTATTCCTACTACTAATACTACTACTACTTCTATTACTACTTCTGCTACTACTACTACTAACACTACTACTACTACTGCTATTTCTACTACTACTACTACTGCAACTACTGCTGCTGCTACTACTACTCTTGCTACTACAGCTACTGTTCCTATTACAGCTTTTGCTAATACTACTACTACAATAACCACTTCTGCAACTACTAAAACTACTACTCTTGTTGTTGCAAATACTACTACTATTGCAAATACTTCAACTCCAACTACTCCTATTCTTGTTACTAATTTTACTACTACTACTACTACTGCTATTGCAACTACTGCTACTCCTCCTACAACAACTACCACTATAGCTACTACTTCTACTACTACTACTACCCTTTCGACTACTACTACTATGACTACTATTACAGCTACTACCATTACTGCCACTACTACTATCAGAACTACTGCTACTGCTACTACTACTTCTATAAGTACTACTTCTGCTACTACTACTACTACTAGCACTACTACTACTATTGCTACTTCTACTACCACAACTACAACTACTCTTGCTACTACTACGTACACTACTATCACTACTACTACCACAACTACTACTACTCCTGCTACTACTACAACAACAATAACTACTACTACTATTACAACAACAACTACTGCTACTACAACTACTACTACTTCTACTACAACAACTACTGCTGCTGCTGCAACTACTACTACTACTACTAGTACTACTGCCCTTGCTACTACTGCTACTGCTTCTACTATTGCTACTATTGCAACTCCTACTAATACTACAACTGCTACTACTACTACTGCCCTTGCTGCCACTGGTACTATCGCTACTACCACAACTACTCCTGCTACTACTCTTAAACTACAACTACTACTGCTACTACTTCTGCTAGTACTACTGCCACTACTACTACTACTACTCCCGCTACTCCTACTACAATGACTAATACTATTACTATTGCAACTACAACAACTACTACTACAACAACAACAACAACTACTACTACTACTCCTACTACTACTTCTACTGCTACTCCTACTACTACTACTATTACTACAACAACTATAACTTCCACTACTATTAGTATAGCTGCGACTTCTAGTACTATTGCTACTATTAGTACTACTACTACTACTACTGCCACGACTACTACTACTACTACAACAACAACAACAACAACAACAATAACTATAACTACTTCTACTACAACTTCTACTTCTACTTCTGCAACTACCACAGCTACTACTACTCCTCCTCCAGCTACTACTACTCGTGCAACTACCACTAGAATGACAACTACAACTACTACTACAACTGCAACTACAACTATACTACTACTACAACTACTTCTACTAGTACTACAGGCACTACCACTCCTACTACAACTACTACTACGACTACTACTACTACTACTGCTGCTGCTATTTCTACTACAATTACTACTGCTGCTACTACTACTACATATGCTGCTCCTACAACTATTTCTACTGCTACTACTACTACTATTACTACTACTACTACTACTACTACTACTACTACTACTACTACTACAACTACAACAACAACTTCTACTATAACTACTACAACTGCTAATACTTCGACTTCTACTACTACTACTACTACTACTAGTACAACAACTACTACTATTTCTACTCCTACTCCTAAAATAACTCCTATAATTACTTCGGCTAGAAGTATTACTGCAACTACAACTACTCATATTTATAGTATTGCTAGTACTACCACTACTACTACTGCTATAACTGCTACCACTACTACTCTAACTGTTACTACTCCTCCTACTAATACTACTAATACTACAACTAATATGACTACAACTACTACAACTATGTCTACCATCGCTACTGCCACTCCTCCTCCGACTATAACTACAATAACTACTACTACTAATTCTACACTGACTACTACTACTACTAGTACTACTACTACTACTACAACTACTACTATTGTTGCTACTACTACTTGTACTACTACAACACCAATCACTTCTAATAACACTACTATTGCTACAACTACTTCTACTAATATTACGACTACTACTATGACTACTACTACTAGTAGTACAACTACTACTAGTACTACCACTATTACTGTTGCTACTACAACTATTGCTACTATCGCTACCGCTACTACCACTATTGCTACTCCTACTACTACTACCACTTTTACTATTGCTGCTACTACTTCTTTTGCTACTCCTACTACTCCTACTACCACTACTACTGCTGCTACTGCTACAACTACTACTGTGACTACTACTACCACTACTACTAGTACCACTACAAGTGCCACTAGTACAACGACCAATACGACTACTATAACAACTACTGTTACTACAACAACTACTGCTACTTCTTCAATAACAATAATAACTACTACTATCAAAACTAATGCTGCTACTGGTACTGCTACTACTATGACTTCTTCGCCTACTATTACTACTACTAAAACTATGACTACTACTAAAACTACTACTGCTGCTACTACTACTGCTGTTACTGCTGCTGGTAGAACTACCAGTACTACTACCACAATAACGACTTCTGCTGTTGCTGCTACTCCTACTGCTGCTACTACAACTGCTGCTTCTACCATTGCTGCTACTGCAACAGCAACAACTACTACTACTGATACAATTGCTACTTCTACTGCCACTATTACTAGTACTACAGCTGCTACTACTGCCACTGCTACTGCAACTTCAACTTCTACTATGTCAACTACTGCTACTACTATTACTATTGTTACTGCTACGCTATCACTACTATAACTACCACTAGTACTACCCCAACTACTGAAACTACTACTACTACTGCTGCTGCTGCTGCTGCTGCTTCTACTGCTATTATTGCTACTACTGATACTACTGCTACTACAATAACTACTACTACTCCTACTGCTACTATACTGCCACTACTACTACCATTGCTATGATTACTACTACTACTATTTCAGTTGCTACTACTTTTACTACTAATACTACTACTACTACTACTGCCACTACGATTGCTGCTGCGGTTGCTACTACTACTACGACTTCTCAAACTACTACTACTGCTACTACTACTACCACCACCGCCACTACTACTACTTCTACTACTACTACAACTACTACTATTGTTCCTTCCTCAAATGCTACTACTACTACTGCTACTACTACTAATACCATTACTACTGTTCCTAGTACTAATGCTGCTGCTAATACTACCATTACTGATGCTACTACTACTACCACTACTGCTGCTACAACTACTACTACTAATGCTACTTTTTCTACTACTACTACTACGACAATTACTGCTATTAATACTTCTGCTACTACTACTACTACAACTACTATTATTTTTAGTAATGATACTCCTGCTACGGCTCTGACTAATACTACTTCAGCTACTACTACTGCAAGTGCTACTGCTACTACTATCGCTACTGCTCCAACAATAATAGCTACTACTCCTACTACTATTACTACTACTACTACTCCTACTACTATGATTATCGCTACTACTACATCTACTAATATCGCTCCAACTACTACTACTACTACTACGAGTACTCCCACTGCTCTTGCTACTTCTACAACTACTACTCCTGCTCCTACGACTTCTACTATGGCCAACACTGCTACTATAGCTCCAGCTACTACAACTACTACACCTACAGCTACAACTACTACAACCTCTACTGCTACTACTGATACAACAACTACTACTGCTACAACTACTACTTCTACTACTACAATTGCTCTTGTTACTCCTACTACTACCATT
>RXID01018948.1:0-21952 GCA_005019695.1 Trichopus zeylanicus subsp. travancoricus | reverse complement strand
CCACTACTATTCTAACAACTACTTCTACTACTACTACTACACTTCCTTCAACTCCTACTACTACTTCTAATCCAACTACTACTACTAATACTCCTACTATTACGACACCTAATACTACTACTCCTACTCCTAATACTACTCGTATTGCTCCTCCTCATACTACTACTACTACTACTAGTGCTATTGCTACTACAACTACTATCGCTACTGCTACTGCTGCTGCTACTACTACTTCTTCTACTACTACTACTACTACTACTATTACTACTACTACTACTACTATTACTACTACTACTACTACTACTAATACTACTACTACTACTACTATTCCTACTACCTACGTCTACATCCACTCGTGCTACTACTACTACCATGACAACTATTGCTACTACAACTACTGCTACTACTACGACTACTACCCCTACTACTATGGCTACTACTACTACTACTACTATGGCTACTACTACAACTACTACTAATATGTCTACTATAACTACTACTACTATTACTACTATGACTACGACTACCACTACTACTACTACTTCAACTACTACTACTACTACTCCTACTACTACTGCTACTACTGCTGCTACTACTACCACCACTAATACTATTACTACTACTTCTACTACTACTACTACTCCTAATACTCCCACTACTACTACTACTACTACTACCACTGCTACTGCTACTACTACTACCAACACTACCACTACTACTGCTACTACTACAACAACAACTGATACTACTACTCCTACAACAACTACAACTACTACAACTATTGCAACTACTACTAGTACTACTATAACTCCTACTTCTGGTGCTGCTACTACTACTCCCAATACTACTACTTCCTCTACTACTTCCACCACCATAACTGCTACGACTATTGCTGCTGCTTCTATGACTACTGCTAGCACTACTACTACAACTATTGCTATTGCTACTGCTTCTACTACTACTAGTACTCCTACTACTGCTGCTGCTGCTGCTACTACTACTGTTTCTACTACTACAACTACACTACTACTGCATCTACTACAGCTAGTACTACTACTACTCCTACAATAATATTATTTCTATTACTACTACTTCTGCTGCTACTTCTACTACAACTCTAGTTGCTAATAATACTACTACTACTAGAACTGGTATTGCTACTACTTCAACAACTACTACTACTCCTGCTACTGCCTCTACTATAAACACTACAACTACTAATACTTGTTCGACTAATACAACTACAACAACTGCTATGATTACCCCTACTCCAACTCCTACTCCTACTGCTACCCTAACAACTACTACTACTACCACTACTACCACTACTATTCCAACAACGACAACTACTGCAACTACTATAACGGCTACTACAATAACAACAACTACTACTACGACAACTACCACTACTACTACTCCTGTTACTATTGCAACAACAACTACTACTACTATCACGACTACTTCTGCTACTACTACTACTACTATCACGACTACTACTCTACTACTACTACTACTACAACAACTACTACCACTACTACTACTACTACTACTTCTACTACTACTACTACTACTACTAATACTACTATAACAATTACTACTACTTCTACTACTACTACAACAACAACTACTACTACAATAACAACAACAACTATAATGATTGCTACAACTAGCACTACGACTACTTCTTCTTCTACTGCACTATTATTACGACTATGACTAAAACTGCTGTTGTTGCTACTACGACCACTATTATGCATACTCCTCCTTCTACTATTACCACTACTACTACAACTATAACAACAACAAATACAACTACTGCTACTACTACTACAACTACTACTACTATTACTCCTACTACAACTCCTACTACAAGTAAGACTGCTACTACTACTGTTACTACTGCTACAACGACTACTACTACTATGACAACCTCTTCTTCTTCAACTACTACTACGGCTATTACTGTTACTACAACATCAACTACTACTACTACTACTAACACTAATGTCCTACTACTACTACTGTTGCTTGTACTACTGCCAATACTGATTCTTCTACTACTACTACTTCATCTACAACTTCTATAATTGCTAGTACAACTACAACTATTACTATTACTACAACTACCACTAGTACTAGCACTATCGCTACAACTTCTATTACCACTTCTACCACTTCCACTACTGCCACCACCACCACTACTACTAGTACTTATACTGTTACTACAACAACTACTGCTACTATTACTACGACTACTACTTCTTCTACTACTCCTACCACTAGTATCACAACTACTACAAGTCCTACTACTACAACAACTACTACTACCACTACCATAGCTACTACTACTACAACAACAACAACAACAACAACTACTACTACTACTACTACCACTACTAATACTACTACTACTCCTACTGCTTTGACTACAACAACAACAACAACTACTACAACAACTACAACTACAACAACGACAACTACTACAACTACTACAACACCGACTACTACTACTACTACCACAACTACAACAACAACCACTACTACAATAACTACTACTACTACAACTATAGCAACTGCTACTACTGCTGCAACAGCTACTTCTACTACTACTGCTACTACTTCTCCCGCCAATGCTACTACTACTGCTACTGCTACTGCTACCACTACCACTACTCCTATTGCTACTGCTGCTACCCTTGTTGTTTCTACTATGACTTGTACACCTACTACTACAACTATTACTTCTACTACTGCTACTACTACGACTACTGCTACTATTCATGCTCTGCTACTACTGCGGTTGCTGCAACTATTACTACTACATCTACTCCTACTAGTATTACTACAATTCGCATAGCTAATACTATTATTACTACTACTACTACTTCTACTACTACCACTCTCATTACTACTCATACTACTACTACTACTAGAAGCACTGCTGCTACAACTTCAACTACTACTACTGCTGCTGCTGCTGCTGCTTCTAGTACTGCTACTATAACTACTACTACAGCTACTATTAATATTACAACAACAACGTCTCCTACTACTACTACTACTCTTGTTGCTACCACTACTATTACTGCTACTACTTCTATTACGAGTAAAATTGCTACTACTACTACTACTTTAACTACTTCTAATATTTCTGCTAATACTACTTTAACTACTTCTACTACTACTGCTGCTGCTACTACGACTATTGCTACTACTCCTATTACTACGACTATTGCTACTAATACTACTGCTACCACTTTCGCTATGGCTTCAACTACTACTACAACTACTACAACTACTACTACTGCTACTATTGCTGCTACCGTTACTATAACTCCTTTGCCTACTATTACTTACTACAACTCTTACTGTTACTGCTACTACTACTGTTGTAGCTACATTCCAACTGCTACTACTACTACTACCACTACTACTACTACTATTGCACCTTCTACTACTACTACTACTACTGCTGCTGCTACTTCTATAAAAACTACTGCTATTGCTCCAACGACTACTAACACTACTACAACTATAACTTTTGCTACTGCTGCCACTACTACTTCTACTACACCTTCGATTACTTCTACAGGGACTATTATTACTACGGCTACCGCTACTACTTCTACTACTACTTCTACTAGTACTACTAATACTTCTACTATTATTGTTACCAATGATATTTGGACTACTTTTGTTATTGCTGCTACTTCTACTACGACTACTGCAGCTAATACTCTTGTTATTATTGCTACTGCTCCAACTACTACTACTACTACTTCAAATACTACTGCTACTTTTGCTACTGCTACTACTACTACAAATACTTCTGCTACTACTAATACTTATTCTGCTTCTACTACTGCTGCTACTATTACTACTACTAATACTTTTCCAACTATTATTGTTGCTGCTACTATTACTAGTACTACTACTACACTACTACTACGACTACTACTACTGCTACTACTACTACAACAACTACTAATACTGCTACTATTGTGGCTAGTCTTTCTATTACTGGTACTACTGCAACAACTACAACAACAACTAGTTCTACTACAAAAATGACAACAACAACAACTACTACTCCTTCTACTAGTGGTACCACTTCTACTACTAGTACTACTACTCCAACTACTACTACTCCTCCTGCTACTACTCCTACTTCTACTATTGCTTCTACTACTACTACTACTTTTGCTGTCGCTACAACAATAACTACTATTATTATTGCTACTACTACTACTATTATTGTTGCTACTGGTACTAATAAAATAACAACTACTACTCCTACTACAATTACTTTGTCAACTTCAACTATTTCTGCAACTACTACTATAGCTACTACTACACTACTGCTGTTGCGACTACTACTGTTACTACTACAGTGGCTACTACTACTACTGCTACAATGGATTCTACTGCTACTTCTGCTACCACTACTGCTACTATTACTATTACTACTACTGTGACTCCTACTACTTATTATACTACAACTGCACCTACTACAACTTGCATGACTTAAACTACTATCACTACTACTAGTACTACTACTACAAGTACTACTACTAGTTGTACAACTGCTACTACTACTATTAGAACTACCACTACTACAATTGATACTTCGGTAACTACTGCTACTAGGTCTACTTCTGCTCCTGCTACTACCACTGTTCCTGCTACTACTACAACTATTACTACCACCACGACTACTACTACTGCAGGTGCTACTACGGCAACTACTACTGCTGCTACTACGGCTACTATTGCTAGTAATGCAATGACTGCTACTACAACTATTAGTACGACTGCAATTACTACTGTTGCTGCTGCTACTGCCACGACTACCACTACTTACACATCTGCAACAACAACTACTACTAGCACAACTATTACTGGTGCTACTCCAGCTACTGCTGTTACTACTACAACAACAACTACTGCTGCTGCTGCTGCCACTACTACTACTGCTACTGCTATTGTTGCTGCTGCTGCTACTATGACTACTACAACTACTACTATTGCTACTACTACTACAACTCCTTCTCATGCTACAGCTACAACAATTACTACAACTGCTACTACTACTCCTCCTGCTCCTACTGCTGCTACTACTACTACAACTGCTACTACTACAACCAATACTATTACGGCTACTATGACTACTCCTCCTCCTACTACTACTACAGCAAGTACCGCAACTACTGCAATTACTACTACTACTACTACTACTACTACTACTACTACTACTACTACAACAACAACAACAACAACAACAACAACAACAACAATAACAACAACAACAACAACTACTACTACTACTACTACTACTATGACTCTAACTACTACTACTACTATCACTATCACTACTACTACTACTACTCCTCCTATCGCTACTACTACTACCACCACTACTACTCCTATCACTATTGCAACTACTACTGCTTCTAGTACTACTACTGCTATTACTACTACTACAACAACAACAACTAATACTACTACTACTAGTATTACTGCTGCTACTACTATTAAAACTACTATTGATAGTACTACTTCTATTACTATCAATACTACTACTACAACAACAACTACGACTACTTCTACCACTATAATTACTACAATAACTACTATGACTACTGCTACTACTACTACTACCACTACCACACCTACTCCTAAAACTACTGCACATAGTAATACTACTGCACCTTCCACAGCTCCTACTACAACTCTGACTCCTACTGTAACCCCTACTAGTACTACTACAACTACTACAAGTTCAACTGCTACTAGGACTACTACTACTATTACTACTACTACTACTACTATTAGCATTATTGCTACTAATAATGCTACTACTACTATTGCCATTATTACTACTACTACTACGACTATTGCCATTATTGATACTACTACTACTATTACTACTGCTACTACTACTACTACTATTGCCATTATTGCTACTATTAGGACTACTACTACTACTATTGCCATTATTGCTACTACTACCACTATTGTATTGTCACTATTAGGACTACAACAACAACAACAACTACTACTATAGTAAAAACTACTACTCCAACTACTACTATCACTACTACTACAACTATCACTACTGCTGCTACTACTACTACTCCCGCTCCTCTTACTACACCTACCACCACTACTACTACGACCTGTGCTCCTACTCCTACTCCTTCTCCTACCCTTACTCCCATTACTACTACTACTACAACTACTACTTCTCCTACTACTACAACTACAAATACAACTACTCCTACTACTATTACTACAAAGATAACTCATACTACTACTACTATTACCACACAACTACTACTACTACAACAACAACAACAACTACTACTACTATTACTAGTACTAGTACTACTCCTACTACAACAACAGTAACAACAACTACTACTGTTATTGCTACTAGTGCAACAAGTACTACAATTGCTACTGCTACTACTACCACTACTCCTGGTACTACTTCTACTACTACTACAATTACTAGTAGTACTATTCCTATTTCAAATACCACTACAACTACCACTAAGACTACCACTACTGCTACGCCTACTCCTACTACTACTACTACGACAACTGCTACTATTGCTACTACAACTACTATACTCCTACTTCTACTAATTTGAAAACTTCTACTCGTCATACTATTACTACTACTAGTACTTTCACTACTACTGCTACTGACACAACTCCTACTACTACTACTGTTGCTGCTCCTACAACTAGTACTACTACATCAATTACAAATATTAGTACCACAATAATAATGATGACTACTACTGCTATAACTACTCCAGCTACTGCAGTAGCTACTACTACTACTACTTTTACAACTACTACAAATAATAATTCTACAACTACTACTAGGACCACTACTACTACAACTACTGCTTCTGCAACTATTCAAACTACAACAACTACTATGACCACTGCTACCATAACTACTTCCACTACTATTACTGCTACTACTACTAATTCTACTGCTACTACTACTACAACAACTGCTACTACATCTACACTACTACCACTACTACTATTAGTACACCACTACTAGAACTACTGCTATTAGCACTAATACTACGCTTACAACTACAACAATTACTACTACCAATAGTACTACTACTACTACTACTACTACAGCTACAACTACTCATTCTGCTACTACTACTACTCCTACTACCACTACTACCACTACAACTGCTGCTGCTACTACTAATACAACAACTACTACTACTGCTTCTGCTACTATTGCTGCTACTACTATAACTATATCTATAGCTACTGCTACAACTTCTCCTACTACTACTGCTACTACTACTACTACTAAAATTACAACAACAATAATTACTATTACTACTACAAATACTATTCCTCCTCCTACTCCTACTACTACTATCACTACTACTAATACTACTACTACGAGTACTACAACTCCTAATCCAACTCCTACTACTACTATTCCTACTACTTCTTCTACATTACGACTACTACTACAACTTCTACGACTGCTACCACCACCACTACTACTTATACTAATGCTGTTGTGGCAGCAACTACGATAATAGCTACTACTACTACTATTGCTACTACTTCTACCACTACTACTCTCCTTTGTACCACTACTAGTCGTGCTACTACTACTACTACTACTACTACTACTATGATTATAGCTACTACTTCTACTAGTACTACTACTACTACTACCACTACTAGTAATTCTACTGTGACTACTACAACTACTACAACTACCACTACCACCACTACTGCTACTAGTACAATTGCTCCCACTTCCACACAACTAGTACAACTACTACTACTAGTCCTACTATTACAAAAACAACTATAACAATTATTACTACATGTCCTACTACTACTACTGCTGCTGATGCTGCTACTGTTACCACACTACTATGAGGACTACTACTAAATACGACTACTCCTACTACGGATGCTACTACAACTACTACTACTACTTCTACTAAAACTACTTCTTCTTCTACTACTACTACTGCTTCTACTTCTACTACTACGGCTACTGCTTCTACTTCTACTACTGCTCCAACTGCCACAACTACTACGACACCTTCAACAATTGTTACTACAACAACTACTACTTCTATAACTATTACTACTGCTACTACTGCTACTATTGCTATTACTACAAATACTCCGGTTGTTGCTACTACTACTACTACTATTATGGAAATAATTTCTACAACTACTGCTACTACTCCGACTCCTAGTACTTCTGCTACTGCTTCTACAAGTACAACTACTGCAGCTACTACTTTTACTATAACTAAAACTACTACTGCTCCCACTACTGCTATTGCTACTACTATTACTACTATTACTGCTACTACTACTACTTCCCCAACTACTGCTGCAATTGGTGCATTTTTGCTACTACTAGTACTGCTACAATAACCACTGCTACTTCTGCTACTACTTCTACTACAATTACTTCTAGTACTGTTGTTACTACTTTTGGTCCTACTACTACTACTAATACTTTGACTACAACTACTGAGATTACTAATACTGCTGCTACTACTGCAACTACTGCTGTTGTTGTTGTTGCTGCTACTACTACTAAGATCACTATTTCTAATACTACTCCTACTACTACTACATTCGCTACTACTTCTACAAGTACAACAGCTACTACTACTACAACTATTACCGCTGTTACTGCTACAACAACCACTACTATTATGATTACTGCTCCCACTACTTCTTCTCCTGCTACTGCTACTGTAGCTACTCCTGCTACTACTACTACTAGTACTATTACTATTAATAGTACAACAACAACAACTACTACTACTACTACGACAACAACAACAACAACAACTACTACTACTACAACTGCTGCTACTAATACTATTGCTAGAACTACTACAATGACTACCACTACTAGTACCACTGCGATTATAGCTACTGTCGCTAATACTGCTACTGCTTCTATAATAACTACTACTAGTACTACTACTACAACTTTTGCTATTTCTACCACTGCTACTACTGCTGCTGGTACAAATAATACTACTGCTACTACTACTACTGTTATTGCTACTACAATTACTATGACTGCTACTACTACTACTACTTCACCTACTACTACTGCAATTGCTGCACTTCTGCTATTACTTGTACTACTACTACAACCACTGCTTCTACTACTACTACTACTACTACCTCTACAGTTGCTTCTATTACTAATTCTTCTACTGCTGCTGCTACTACTACAATTGCTACTACTACCACTACTCCTGCTGCTGCTTCTGCTGCTACTAGTAATACTACTACCGCAGCTAATGCTGCTGCAACTACGACTACTACAACTGATGTGGCAAGAACCACGAATAATACTACTACTTCTGCTACAACTACTGCGACTCCTGCTGCTGCTACAACTGTTGCTACTACTGTAGTAACTACTAGTGTTACTACTATTACAATTTAGTACTACTACTACTGCTACTACACCAACAACTACTAGTGTGGCTGCTCTAACAACTACTACTACTAGGGCAACTACTACCACTATTACTGCTGCTGTTGCTGTTGCAGCTGCAAATAATTATTGCTGCAACTACCACTACTTCACCTACTACTACTTCTTCTCCTACTGCGACTACTACTATTACTACTACTACAACAACAATGACTAAACCTACTAGTCCTAACACTACTACTAGTACTGCTACTGTAGTTGCAACTGCTGCTACTACTACTACTATTGCGACCTTTACTACTACTACTACTGCAGCCGCTACTACTGCAACTACTGCTGCTGCTGCTAGTACTACAACTACTACTACTAATGCTACTACAACTGCTTCTACTACTGCTGCTGCTACTATTACTGCTACTACCACTTCTACTAAATGTTTTTCTTCTTCTTCTTCTTGTTCTACTACTACTACTACTACTCCTCCTCCTCCTCCTACTACTACCACTACTACTACTACTACTGTTGCTGCTGCTGCTATCGCTACCGCCATGCCTACTACTACTGATACGACTACTGATACTACTACAACTACTACTAAAACTAGTACTACTACTACTACTAGTAGTAGTACTACTACTACTACTACAACAAGAACTAATATGACTACTACTACTACGACTTCTACTACTGTCATTGATGCAACTAATGCTACTACTACGGCTAGTACTCGCACTATTACTGCTGCTACTACTACTTTTGCTAGCACTCATCCTACTACTTGTGTCCCAATTACTACTACTTCCACCACTGGTACTACAACTGCTACTACTACTGATACTACAAGTACTACCCCTACGACTATTAATGCTACTACTATAATTACTTCTACTACTACTACTACTACTTCTCCTACTACTACTACTGCTACAACTTCTATTACTACTTGAGCTACTACTACTATTACCACTGCAACTACTTCAAATACTACTACTCGAACTCCTATTGCAGGTACTACTGCTACTATTCCAACAGCTTCTACTGCTAGTACTACTACTACGACAGCTACTACTACTATTACTACTACTACTGTTACTACTACTACTACCGCTACTACTACTACTCCAACTACAACCACTAATACTACTACTATGACTACTACTATTACTACTACTAATACTCCTATTACTACTTTACTACTTCTGCTGCTATTACTGCTACTACTACTACAACTATTAGTACTACCACTACTAATACTACCACCACTACTGCTACTATTAGTACTACAACTTTGACTCCGACTATTACTACTATTACTACGATAACTACTTATACTACTAGTAGCAATACTACTACTACAAGCACAACTAACGCTATTGCTGTTATTAATAAAACGATTCCTACTACTACTAGCACTACTGCTACTACTGTGACTACTACAATAGCTACTACTGGTATGACTACTGCACTACTACCAATGATTTTACTACTACTACCTCTACTGCTTCCACTACTACTGCTACTACTACTGCTACTACTACTAATGCAACAACTACTACTACCTCTACTACTACTCCTACTTCTACTACTACTACTACTACTACTACTACTACTACTACTACTACTACTACTACTACTACTACTACTACTACTACTACTACTACTACTACTACTACTACTACTACTACTATTGCTACTACTACTACTACTGCACCTACTAAGGCTACTACTACTCGTACTACTACTACTTCAACTTCTACTGCTACTACCGGTAGTACGTGTATTGCTACTCCTACTATTCCCCCTTTTCCTACTACTTCTATTCCTACTACTACTACTACTACTACTACTACTGCTCCTACTACTACCTTACTCCTACGCTGACTCCTCTTACTACTAAAACTAAAACTACTACTACAACAACTACTACTACACGTATTACCACTAATATGACTACTACTACTATGACTACTACGACTCCTATTACTTATGCCATTACTACTACTTCTTTGACTACTATTACAACTACCAATACTACTGTTACTAATGCTACAACTACTTCTCCTAGTACTCCCACTGCTGCTGGTACTACTACTACTACTACTACTACTACTGCTCCTCCTCCTCCTTCTACTACCACTTCTATTGCTCCTATGACTACCCATACTGCTACCCCTGCTCCTTTTACTACTACTACTACTACTACTACTACTACTACTACTACTACTACTCCCTGTACTACTACTGTGACAACAACTATTAATACTACTACTACTACTGCAGCTGCTTCTACTACTACTACTACTACTACTACTACTACTACTACTACTACTTCTTTTATTACTGCAACGAGTACTACTACTACAACTATTACTACTTTTATTACTACTATTGCTACTACTGTTATGACTACTTTTGCTATTGCTACTGCTACTGCTCTTACTACTACTGCTGCTACTACTGCTACTACCACTGCAACTGCTACAACTACTACTATTGCTGCTGCAGCAGCTGCAACTCGTACTACTACTACTACTCCGCCTACACCAATTACTACTACCATGACTTCTACATCAATAACAACTACTGCTAGTACTTCTTCTACTACTACTACTACTGCTACAACTATTAATACTATTTCTACTACTACTACTTCTACTACCACTACTACTATTGTGACTACTACTACTAGTACTACTACTACTGCTGCTACTACTACTGCTACTACTACAACAACTAACGCCTCTGCTACAATAATAACAACAACTAGTACTACTACAACTACTACTCGTACAGCTTCTGCAAATCCTCCTACTACTGCGACTAAAACTACTATGACTTCTGCTTCTAATGCTATTACCACTCGTGCTACTACCACTACAATGACTGCTAACCCTACTACAGACACAACAATAACAATTACTACTACAACGACAACTACTACAACTAATACTGCAACTACTGCTACTACTAAAACAGCTACTTCTACTACAATAACAACGACAACAACAACTGCTACCAATACTACTACTACTACTACTACTACTATCGCTACTACTACTACTACTACTACTACTACTACTACTACCTCCTCTAGTACGACTACTATTGCGACTACTGCTATGCTACTACTGGTACTACTACTACTCCCACAACTACTACTGTCACTACTACCAATACTACTGCTACTACTACAACTCCAACTACAATTACTCCCAACTCCAACTACTACTACTCGTATTATTACTACTACTACTCCTGCTACTACTACTACAACTACTACTACGACTACTACTACTAGTACTACTACCCTTACTACTACTACTACTTCTTCTACTATGACAACAACAATAACAACAACAACTACTACTACCTCTACGACTACTCCTATAACTACTACGGCAATTATTGCTATTACTACAACTGCTACTGCAAGCACTAGTGTTACTCCAACGACTACTACTATTAATACTAGTAATACTACTACTGCTACTACTACTGCTACTAAGATTACAACAACTACTCCAGCTACTATTACTACAACAACAACAAGAACAACAACTACTACTACCACTGCAGCTGCTAATACTGCTTTTTCTTCTACTACAACACCTACTACTACTGCTACAACTACTGCTAATACTATTACTACTACCACTACTACTACTACTACCACCACCACTACTACTACTCCTACTACTACTACTGTTACTACTAGTATGGTTACTACTACTGCTGCCACTACTGCTACTTCCACTACTACGACTACGACAACAACAATAAGAATAACTACTACTACGACAACTACTTCTACTACTGCTAATACAACTAATACTCCTACTACTCCTGCTACTACTTCTACTATGACTACTACTACTACTATAATAACAACTACTACTACTGCAACAACAACTACTATAACTACATTTGCTGCAACTACAACAAAGGCTACTACTACTAGTATGAGTACAACCTCAACTACTGCTGCTCCTACTACTACTACTACTATGACTACTACAACAACAACAACTACTACTACTGCTACTACTACCACTACTACTCCTAATGCTTCTATAACAACTACAACTATTACTACTACTGCTAGCACAACTCCTACTAAAACTATAATTATTTCTAATACTATTATAATTACAACTTCTGCTACTACTACTATTACTACAACTTCTACTACAACGATGACTACTACTACAATTATAATTGTTACCGCTCTGAATGCTACTGTTTGTACTACAACTAATGCTATTGTTACATCTGCTACTGCGAATACTGTGGCTACAACTGCTACTGCTAATACTACCCGTACTGCTAGTTCTAATACAACTACTATTCCTACTGCTACTACTACTACTACTACTGTTTTTTCTACTATTACTCCTACTACTACAACTACAACTCTTACAACTTTTGCGACTGCTATTACTACTGCTGCTCCTAGTCCTACTATGATAACTAGTACTATTACTACAATAACAACAACAACTACTACTACTATTACTACTACTCCTCCTACTACTACTTCTAAAACTACCACTGCTACTACTACTACTGCTACTACAACTACTAGCACTACTACTACAACTACTCCTACGCGAACTCCTATTACTACTACGACTCTTTCTACTACTTCTACTACTACAACTACTACTACATCCAGCACTTCTACAACAACTATTACTACTAGTATTGCAGCTACTACTACTGCTGCTATTACTACTACTACTAGTACTACTACAACTACTAAGACAACTACTCCTATTACTACTACAACTACTACTGCTCCTACTACTACTCCTACTCTTACACCTACTATGACCATAACTACAACTATTATTACTATTGCTACTACTACTGCTGCTACTACTGCAACTACTACAACTTCTACTACTACTACTATAAGTATAATTACTCCTACTCATGCACCAACTCCAGCTAAAACTACTACTGCTGCTGCTTTTGCTGTTACAACTACTAGTACAACTAATACAGCTATTTCTACTACTTCTGCTACCACTGCTACAACTAGTACTTCTGGTACAACTACTACAGCTGTGGATGTTGTTGCCTCTCATACTATTACTACCACCACCACTATTACTACTTCTACGAAGACTACTACTACTACTGCTGCTGCTACTACTACTACTAATCCTTATACTCTACAACAAATACTATGACTACTACTATTATTGTACTACTACTCCTAATACTTCTCTGCCTAACGTTCCTACTACTTCTACCACTACTCCTATAACTCCAACTACTACTATTACTGCTATTACTCCTGCTACTCCTATTACTGCTCCTACTACTAGCACTACTACTGCTACTGCTACCACTACTACTCCCCCTACTACTACTACTCTTACTACAACTACTACTATTACTACTACAACTGCTACTACTACTAACACTACTACTGCTACTGCTACCACTACTACTCCCCCTACTAATACTACTCTTACTATAATTACTACTATTGGTACTGCAACTACTACTACTATTACTACTACTGTAACTGCTACTACTACTACTGCTGCTGCAACTACTACTGCTGGACTACCAATAATACTTTTGTTGCAACTACTACTCATACTCCTACTCCAACAACAACCACAACTACTACTGCCCCTAATATTTCAAATACAACAGCTACTCCTGCTACTGCTACTATTACTACTCCTACTAGTACTACTCCTAATACTACAACACTAGCTACTACTCCTATTGCAACTCTTAACTCGTACCAGTAGTCCAGCTACTACTATAACTGTAACTACTACAACTATTACTACTACAACTGCTACTGCAACTACTATTATTATTGATACTTGTAATACTACTACTACTCCGATTACTACTACTGCTACTACTTAGACTATAACGACTACAACTACTATATCTACTGCAGTTGCGACAACTATGACTACTAGTACTACTTCTACTACTCCTACTCCCAAACCTACTACTACTACTACTACTAGCTCGCTACTCCAACTACTACGACTCCTGCAACTACTCCAATTCCTAGTCCTACTCCTAGTCCTACTACTGCTACTATTGCTACTAATACTCCTACTACTACTAATACTTGTCTTACTAGGACAACAACTATGAACGACTACAGACTTTCCATACTCCTAACGGACTGACTGCCCCGACTTAACTTGCTGCTACTTACTCCTACTCCTGCGCCTAAACTCCAAAACAACAACTATACTACTAGCTAAAAATCAAACTATTACTACTACTATAACTACTATTATTACAACAATTACTACTACTACTACTACTACTACTACTACTACTTCTTTTACTACGATAACTCGTACTACAACTACTATTACTACTACTACTACTACTACTACTACTATGACCACTAGTACCACTAGTACAAGTTATACTACTACTACTACTACTAGTATGACCACTAGTACAAGTTCTACTACTACTACTACAACTACTACTACTACTACTACCACCACGACTACTACAACTACAACCACTACTACTACTACTACTACTACTATTACCACCACTATTGCTTCTACCACTACTATAGCTGGGGAAACTATTCCGACCACTATTACTTCTACTACTACTACTACTACTACTACAGCTATTGCTACTACTCTTACTACTACGTTTGCTAATACTACACTACTACTACAACTACTTCTACTATTACCACTACTACTCCTGCAACTACAATTATTCCCACTAACAATACTGCTACTACAACACCAAATAATACTACTACAACTCCATCTGCTACTACTGCAACTCCTTCAACTACTACTACTACTACTACTACTATTCTTCTAGCGCAACTACTACTCCTACTACTATTACTACTACCGCAACTACAGTTGCTTTAGCTTCTACTACTATAGCTATTACTACTCCACCTACTACTACTACTACTATTACTACTACCACCACTACTACTAATAGTACGAATACTATTACTACTACTACTACACTGCTACTGCTACTGCTAGCACTAGTATTGTAGTGACTACTACTACTACCACTACTAATAGTACTACTACTGCGACTCGTACTGCTACTACTACTGCTCGTACTACTATTACTACTCCTACTGCTGCTACTTTGACTATTTCTACTACTAGTACTACTACTACTACTATAACTCCTACTACTACTACTACTACTATTACAACTGCTACTACTACTACTACTATTATTGATGTTGTTGCTTCTGTTGTAGCTATTGCCACTACTACTACTGCTGCTACTACTTCTACTACAACTGCAACAACTACTACTAGTGCTACTACTACTACTACCGCTACTCCTCCTCCTACTCCAACTTTTGCTACTACTACTCCTACTCCTACAATGACTCCAACTACTTCCTCTACTTCATCAATAACTACTAATACTCCTACTACTTCTACTCCTAATCCTGCTCGTACTGCTCCTCCTCCTCCTCCTCCTCCTCCTAGTACTGCTACTATTACTTCTATTACAACTGCTACAACTACTGCTAGTACTACTACTCCTCCTCCTCCTCACCCTACTCCTACTTTCATTACTACTACTCCTACCCATACACCAACTCCTATTACTTCCACTACTACTTCTATAACTATTTTTACTACTGCTACTACACTTCCACCAACTCCTACTGCTACTTCTAATCCAACTACTACTACTACACCTACTACTACAACTCCTACTACACCTACTACTACAACTCCTACTCCTACTCCAAATAATACTCGTACTGCTCCACCAACTCCAACTATAACTACTGCAGCTACCGCTGCTAAAGCTACTATTGCTGCTATTCCTACTATTACGATGACTACTACT
This sequence comes from Trichopus zeylanicus subsp. travancoricus, assembly GCA_005019695.1. Classification (NCBI taxonomy): domain Eukaryota; kingdom Viridiplantae; phylum Streptophyta; class Magnoliopsida; order Dioscoreales; family Dioscoreaceae; genus Trichopus; species Trichopus zeylanicus. The sequence continues at coordinate 4,614 of RXID01018948.1, read as the reverse complement.
GCTACTACTACTATTACTACTACTACTACGACTACTACCACCATTCCCACTACCTACTACTACTTCCACTCCTACTACAACTACTTCCATGACAACTATTACTACTATAACTATTATGACTACTACAACTACTACCACAACAACTATTACAACTACCAACCCAACTACCATGGCTACTATAACCACTACTACTACTACTACTCGTAATACTTCTACTACTACTATTACTACCATAACAACTACTATTACTGCTACTACTAGTACCCCTAATACTCCAACTACCGCTTGTTTTACTTCTATTACAAGTAAAACTACTACTACAATGATAATTACAATAACCACTACAACTACTACCACTATTGCTACTCCTACTACTACTATTACAACAACTACTACTTCCACTACTACAACTCATACTGCTACTACTTCTCCTACTACTACTACTACCGCTATACTACTACTGCTGCTACTAATACTTTTATTGTTAAAACAACAACTATTACTACCACTACTACAACTACTACAATAACAACTACTATTATTACTACTCCTACTACTACTACAACAACTACAACAACAACTACTACTACAACAACTACAACTACTACTACAACACCTATTTTTGGTGCTGCTACTACTACTCCCATTACGACTACTCCGACTACTACTACCATTGTTGTTGCTCCTACTACTACTGCTACCACTACTACTACTACTATTGCTACTACTGCTGCTTCTGCTGCTGCTGTTGCTACTACTAGTACTCCTACTACCGCCACCACTGCTACTACTAATACTACTATTGTTGTTGTTGTTGCCATTACTACTAATACTGCTACTACACTACTACAACATCTACTACAGCTAGTACTACAACTACTCCTACAACTAATATTATTACTACTACTACTACTTCTGCTACTACTTCAACTACTACTGCTACTGCTCCAACTACTACCACTGCAACTACTACTAATACTATGAATACTACTACTACCACCACTGCTACTGCTACTACTACACTACTACTACATCTACTACAACTGTTACTACAGCTACTCCTATGACTAATACTATTACTACTACTGCTGCTACTACTACTTCTACTATAACTTCGATTGCTACTAATATTACTACAACTAGAAGCACTGCTGCTACAACTTCAACTACTGCTACTACTCGTGTTGCTGGTTCTACTACTACCACTACAACTACTAATACTTCTTCTACTAATACTACTACAAAAATTGGTATGATTACTCCTACTCCAATGCCTACTTCTACTACTACTACTACTACTACCACCACCACTACTACCACTACCACTACTACTACTACTACTACTACTACTACTACTACTATTACAACAACTACAACTACTGCAACTACTACAATAGCTACAACAACGACAACTACTCTACTAGGACACATCCACTACTACTGCTCATTAATAGAATAACAAACAACAACAACCGACTACGACGAAGGACGACAGCTGCCAAAGAGGCTGTGGCTGGTACAAAGACTAATACTAATTCTGCTACTATACGTCAGGCTACAACTGTTAATGACTACTAAACTACAACTAGTAGATGTACGACCAACAACCAGACTTAACACAACAAACTACTACGCGCGCTCCCAATACTACGGCGACGACAACGACTACCACGACCACATACCACCCCACCATACTACTGCTGACCTTGACGTACACAATCACCTAAAAACTATTACTGCTAGTACAACTTCTACTACTCCTCATACCACTACTACCACAACTACAACAAGTCCTACAACTACTGCTACTAATACAACTATGACTACTACTACCACCAGTACCATAGCTACTACTACTACAACAACAACTACGACTACTACTACTAGCACTATTACTAATAATTCTACTACTTCTGCTACTAGTTTTACTACAACAACAACAACAACTACTACTACCACTACAACTACAACAACAACTACTACTACTACAACAACACCTGCTACTACTACTACTACAACTGCAACTACAACACCAACTACTACAATAACTACTACTTCTGCAACTACAGCAGCAGCTACTATTGCTGCAACTGTGACTTCTATTGCTGCGACTACTACTACTACTACTACTACTACTACTACTACTACTACTACTACTACTACAGCTGCTGCTACTACTGCTCCCATTACTACTACTACTACTATAACAACTACTACTACAACTTTCATTATTGCTACTACAACTACTACTATAACTACTACTACTCCTTTTCCTACTGCTACCTCTATCGCCATTGCTATTACTACTGCTACGACTACTGCTGCAACCTCTATTGCTGCTACTACTACTTGTACACCTACTACTACTACTATTTCTACTACTACTGCTACTAGTACTACTACTCCTGCTACTCTTGCAGTTGCTACTACTTCTGTTGCTGCAGCTGCTGCTACCACTACTACATCTACTATTGCTAGTATTACTACTACACCTATAGTTAATACTTTACTACTACTACTACTGTTGCTACTACTGCTACTACAACTATCATTGTTACTCATACTACCAATACTAGAAGCACTGCTACTACAACTTTATCTACTGCTACTATTACAATTGCTATTGCTTCTACTCCTCCTACTATAGCTACTACTGCTGTTGTGACTAATATTACGACGACTACATTTCCTACTACTACTACTGCTACTGCTGCTCCTGCTACTACTACATTTCCTACTACCACTACTACTATTACTAAGACTCCCACTGCCACAAATACTACTTCAGCTTCTTCTCCTATAACTATTACTTCTATGACAACAATAACAACTACTACTCCCACTGCAACTACTACTAATCCAACTCCTACTTCAACTACCACTATTACAACTACTACTACTATAACTACTGCTATGACTACAACTACAACTACTGCTAGCACTCCAACTACTACTCATACTACTACACTTATTTCTACTGCTACACCTACACCTACTACTACTACTACTATTGCTTCCGATTCTTCTTCTTCAGCTTCTTCTACTACTACTACTACACTTATTATTACTACTACTGCTGCTACTACTGCAACTACTGCTGCTACTATTACTACAACTAATTTTATTACTAGTATAACTACTACTAGTACAACTACAATTACTACTTTTAATACTATAATTACTAATACCACTACTACTATGACTGTTGCTATTGCTATTGCCCCTACTACCACTACTACTACCACTGCTCCTAGTACTATAACTACTGCTACTTTTGCTACTGCTACTTCTACTATTGCTACTACTACTACTACTGCTGCTACTACTACTACTACTACTACTACTACTACTACTACTACTACTGCTGCTACTACTACTACAACTACTACTACTACTACTACTACTATTAGTACTACATTGCTACTACATCTACTATAGCTAGTACTACTACTACTCCTACAACTAATACTAGTACTACTACTACTTCTCCTACTACTTCTATTACAACTCCTATTGCTACTAATACTACTACTACTAGCAGCACTACTCCGACTACTTCAACTACTACTACTACTACTTATGTTGCGACTTCAACGACTGCTAATGTAGCTACTACTACATCTACTACTTTTGCTGTTGTTGCTACTACTACTGCTGCTATAACTATTACTACTCCTTTTGCTACTGCTACTACTCTTATCACCATTGCTTCTACTATTGATACTCCTACCACTAATACTACTAATACTACTGCTGCTACCGCTGTTGCTACTACTAATACTTGTACACCTACTACTACTACTGTTGTTACTATGACAAAAACTACTACTACTACTACTACTACTACTCCTCCTCCTGCTGCTGCTACTTCTGTTACTGCCACTACTAGTACTATACTGCTACATCTACTACTGCTAGTATTACTACTACTCCTACAAATAGTACTATTACTACTACTACTATTACTACTACTACAGCTACTGCTACTACTACTACTACAACTCTCATTGCTACTCAAACTACTACTAGAAGCACTACTGCTACAACTTCAACTACTACTAGTGCTACTGCTGGTGCTTCTACTACTACTATACCTACTCCTACTGCTGCTACTAATATCACAATGACTATGTTTCCTACTACTACTGCTACTATTACTACTACGCCTATTGTTGCTGCTACTACTTCTGCTTCTACACCTATAACTATTACTACTTTGATTACTACTGCTACTACTACCACTGCAACAACTACTACTCAACCTCCAATTGCAACAACCACTCCTACTGCTACTACTATGACTACAACTACAACTTCTGCTAGTACTCTGACTACTACTTCTACTCCTACTTTTATTCATATTGCTAATCTTAATACTATTACTACTACTGCTGCTGCTACTACTACTCCTCCTCCTATTACTACTACTACTATTATTGTTGTTGTTGTTGCTACTACTACTATTACTAATACTACTTCTATTACTAGTATAAGTGTTACTACTACAACAACTATTACTATCATTAATACTACCATTACTAATACTACTACTACTACGACTGTTGCTATTGCTATTTCCCCTACTAACTATTATTGCTTTTGATGCTACTGCTT
>RXID01018946.1:12500-14498 GCA_005019695.1 Trichopus zeylanicus subsp. travancoricus | reverse complement strand
TATAGGAGTAGTTATAGTAGTCGCACACTCAGGAGTAGGAGAAGTTGTAGTAATTCTATTGCTACTGCTGATACTACTACTATTCTGCTGCTGCTACTGCTACTAGAACCACTGCTACTGCTTCTACTACTACTACTGCTACTGCTGCTGCTGCTACTTTCGCTACTACTACTATTGCTACTATTACGGCAACTACTGCTACTACTTCCACTACTATTGCTACTTGTGCAACTATTACCGTGGCTACTGCTTTTATTGTTGCTACTACTGCTTCAACTGTTACTAATTCTACTATTACTACAATTGGTACTACTAGTGATACTACTATAAATACCACTACTTGTACCGCTTCTACTACAACAACAATAACAACAACTGCTGCTCCATCTCCTCCTACTATTATTGTCGTTACTGCTCCTCTGCTACAGCTACTATTACTACTACTACTCCTACTACTACAACTACTACTACAACTACTATTACTACTACAACAACAACTACAACTCCTTCTACTACTGGTACTACTGCTACTACTACAACCACGACTACTACAACTACTAATGCTACTACAATTACTACTACTACTACTGTTACTGCTACTGCTACTATTTCTGATACTACTACTACTGCTAGTACTGCAAATATTGCTATTTCTATTATAACTACTGCCGCTACTACTACTACTCCAACTACTAATAATTCTCCTACTATTACTACTACTTCTACTACTACTACCACTACTGCTACTACTACTACTATTACTATTACTACTACTACTACTGATAATAATAATAATAATACTCCCACTACCGCTACTACTACTACTATTACTGCTACTACTACTTCTAATACTTCTCCAAGTACTATTTCTACTCCTATAACTCCTACTACTACTGCTGCTGCTGCTGCTATTACAACTACTATTTCGGCTACTACAACATCTTCTAGTACTGCTGCTGTTACTACTACCGCTACTACGCCTACTGCTAATGCTATGACTACTGCTACTACTCCTACTATTCCAACTCCTACTCCTAATACTACTACAGCAACTACTCTTACTACTACTACTCTTAAAACTATGACTACTACTACTACCACTTCTATAACTATTCCTACTACTACTCCTACAACTACTGCTGTTGCTACCACTAGTCCAACAATTACAACTCCTACTACTTCTACTACTACTAATGCTACAACTACAACTACTACTACTACTACTATAACAACAACAACTACTACTACTGCTATTACTACTACTACTACTACTACTACTACTACTACTACTATTAATACTACAACTAATACTAATATTAATATCGTTGCTGCAACTTCCACTACAACAACTACTAGTACTATAATTACTACTACTACTACTACTACTACTACTACTTCTACTCCTACTAATGCTACAACTACAACAACAACAACAACTACTACTACTACAACAACAAGAACTACTACTATTATTATTATTACTACTACTACTACTACTATTAATACTATAACTAATACTAATATTACTATCGTTGCGGCAACTTCCACTACAACAACTACTAGTACTACAATTACTACTACTACTGCTACTATAACAACAACAACAACAACAACAACAACTACTACTACTACTGCTATTACAACTACAACTACTACTCCTACTGCTACTACTACTCCAACTACTACGACTACTCATATTACTACTACTACACCTATTACTATTATTACTATTACTACTACTACTACTACTACTACAACAACTACTACTACTACAACTGCAACTACTACTACTATTACTGCCTCTATTACTACCACTACTACCACTACTACTACCACTATGACTGCTACTACTACAACTACTCTTACCACTATTCAAACAACTGCAACTCCTACTGCTACTTTTACCACAACTCCTAATAATACTACTATTACTCCTACTACTACTACTAGTACTGCTAGTCCAACTCCAACTCCTACCGCTACTTCTACCTTGACTAT
>RXID01018946.1:0-7500 GCA_005019695.1 Trichopus zeylanicus subsp. travancoricus | reverse complement strand
TATTACTACACCAACAACTACTACTATCACTACTATAAATAATACTACTACAACAACTATAACTACTCCTACCATGACCACTACTTCTTGTACGACTACTATTACTAATACTGCTAATGCTACTACTATTCCTATTACTACTACTACTACTACTGCTACTACTACTACCACTACTACTTCTGCTGTGACTACTAATACTACTACTACAATAACTACTACTACTACTACTGCTACTGCAACTTCTAGTCCTATTACTACTACTACTATAGCTGCTACTAATACTACCACTATTACTTCTACTATGACTACTAATACTACTACTACTACTACTACTACTACTCCATCTATAACCACTACTACTACCACTCATACTACTCCTCCTACTACAATAACTACAACTACTACTGCTACTACTGCTGCTGCTGCTACTACTAGTACTACTACTACTGCTACTACTACTACTCCTCCACCTCCTCTAAGTCCTACTCCTACAGCTGCTCCTATAATTACTTCTACTACTATAACAAGTATTAGAAGTAGTAGTTGTAAGAGCAAGAGCAGAAGTAGTAGCAGTAGTGGAAGCGACTGTAGTTGTCAAAGCACTAGTAGTAGCAAGAATAGTAGAAGAAGTAGTAGTGTTGTAGTAGTAGTTGTAGTCATTGTAGTAGTAGTTACAGTAGTAGTTGCAATAGCAGCTGCAGTCATTGTTGTAGCTATAGTTTTAGTAGTAGTAGTAGTAGTAGTAGTGGTAGTTGCCGTAGCAGTAGCAGTAGTAGTAGTAGCAGTAGAATTATTAGTAGCAATAGTAGTAGTAGTAATAACAGCAGCAGCAGTAGTTATTATTGTTATTATTGTAGAAGCAGAATCAATTATAGTAGTTGCAATTTTTGTTATCATAGTTATAGTAGTAATAATAATAATAGTAGTAGTAGTAGTATCTATAGTAGCAGTCAGAGTAATAGTAGCCATAGCAGTAGTACTTGTAATTGTAGTTGTAGAAGCAGAAGCCATAGGAGCAGCAATTGTGGTGGCTGAAGTAATAGTTGTAGCAGTAGCCGAAGTAGCAGTGGTATTAGTTCTAGTAGTGGTAGTAGTGGAAGTAGTGGCAGTTGTAGTAGTAATAGTAGTAGTTGCGGTAATAGTAGTACTAGTAATAGTATTAGTAGTATCCTTAGTAGTAGTAGCATCATCAGTAGTAGTAGCCTCAGTAGTAGTAGTAGAAGTAGTAGTCGCAGCAGCTGCTGCAGCACAGAGCAGCAAGCCTAGCAGCAGCAGTAGTAGTAGTAGTCTAGTCGTAGTAGTAGTAGTAGTAGTAGTAGTAGTAGTAGTAGTAGTAGTAGTAGTAGTAGTAGTAGTAGTAGTAGTAGTAGTAGTCGTAGTAGTAGTTGTGGTAGTAGTAGTACTAGTAGTTCTAGTTGTAGTGGCCAAAGTAGTAGTAGTAGGAGGAGGAGAAGTAGTAGTTGTAATAGTAATAGTAGTAGTGGTTCAAGCAGTTATAGTAGCAGCCAAAGTAGTAGTAGTAGAAGTAGCAGCACCAGTAGTAGCAGTAGAAGTAGTTGCAAAAGCAAAAATAGTAGTAGTAGCAGCATCAGCAGCAGTAGTACTAGCAGTAGTAGTAGTAATAGTTATTTTTGTATTATTAGTAGCAGTAATAATAGTAGTAGTAGTAGTATTAGTAGTAGTGGCAATAATATTAGTAGTAGTTATAACAGTAGAAGTAGTTGTAGTTGTAGCATTAGTAGTAATAGTAGCAAAAGTTGTAATAGTTATGTAATAGTAGTTGCAGGAGTAAAATTATTGGTAGAAGCAAAAGTGGCTATAGTAGAAGTAGTAGTAGTAGTTGTGGTAGTAGTACTTGTTGTTGTAGGAGTAATACTAGTTGTTGTAGAGGTAGTAGTAAGTGGAGGAGTCATGGTAGTAGTAGCAGAAGTAGTAGTAGCATTAGTTGCAATAGTAGGTGTAGTAGTAGTTGTATTGGTAGCAGAAGTTGTAGTGGTATTAGTGAAAGTATTAGTTATAGTAGCAGTAAAAGTAGTAGTAGTAGTAATCGTAGTAGTGGTAGTAGCAGGAGTGGTAGTAGTAGTAGTCGTGGTAGGTGTAGTAGTTGTAGTTGTAGTAGTAGTAGTAGTAGTAGTAGGAGTAGTAGTAGGAGTAGTTATAGGAGTATGAGTAGTCATAGTAGTAGTAGTAGTATTTGTACTAGTAGTAGTAGTAGTAGTAGTAGTAGAAGTAGTAGTAGTAATGATAGTAGTAGCATTAGCAATAGCATTAGTAGTAGCAATAGTGGTAGTAGCAGGTGTAGTTGCAGTAGTTGCAGCAACTATAGTTGTAGTAGCCCTAGTAGTAGCGGCAACAATAATGGAAGTAGTAGTGTTACAGTAGTAGTAGTAGTTGCTATAGCCGTGGTAATAGCAGCATTAGTAGTAGCAGTAGTTGTAGTTTTAGTAGTAGTACAAGTAGTAGTAGTAGCAACCGCAATAGCTGCAGCAGCAGCAGTAGCAGTATTAGTAGTGGAGCAATAGTATTAGTAGTAGTAGTCGCAACAGTAGTAGTAGCAGTAGTTGTTGTAGTAGCAAAATCGAAGTAGTAGCAGCAGCAGTAGTAATAGTAGTAGTTATAGTAGCAATAGTAGAGTCATTGTGGTGATAATAGTAGCAGCAGCAGTAGTAGTAGCACCAATAGTTGTAGTCATTGTAGCAGTAGCAGTAGTAGTAGTAATATTAATAGTAGTAGTAGTAGTAGTAGTAGTAGTAGTAATTGTAGTAGAAGTAGTAGCAGTGTGGCTGCAGTAAAAGTACTACCCATAGTAGAAGTAGTAGGAAAAGTAGTAGTAGTAGTAGTAGTAGTAGCAGCAGCAGCAGCTGCTGCTACAATAATAAAAGTAGTCGTAGTAGTAGTAGTAGCAGAAGTAGTAGTTGTTTTTGTTGTTATTGGTGTAGTAGTTATAGCAGTAGTAGCAGTAGTAGTAGCAGTAGTAGTAGTACTAGTAGAAGTAGTAGCAAGAATAATAGTAGTAATCTTAGTAGTAGTTGTAGAAGTAAGCAGTAGCAGTAGTTGGAGTAGCAGTAGTAGTAACAATTATAGAAGTAGAAGTAGAAGTTGTAGAAGTTGTAATAGCAACAGTAGTTGTGGTAATAGTAGTAGTAGTGGTGGTGGTGGTAGTAGTAGTAGTAGTATAAGTAGTAGTAGAAGTAGTAGAAGTAGTAGAAGTAGAAGAAGTAGTAATAGTATAAGTTGTAATAGTAGTAGAAGTAGTAGTAGTAGTACTATAAGTAGTAGTAGAAGTAATAGTAGTGTTCGTAGTAGTAGTATTAGTAGTAGCAGTAGATGTAGTAGGCATTCCAACAGCCGCAGTAGTGAAAACTATAGTAGCTACAGCAGTAATAGTAGTAGAAATAGTAGTAGTAGCAGTAGAGGTAGTAGTAGTAGTAATGGTAGTAGTAATAGTAGTAGAAGTTGTAGCAGTTGTAAAGGTAGTAGAAGTTGTAGAAGTAGTTGTAGTAGTAGTGGTAGAAGTAGTAGTAGGAGGAGGAGTAGTAGAACATGTAGCAACTGAAGTTGTAGCAGTAGTAGCAGTAATAATAAGAGTAGTAGTTGTAGGAGGACTTGCAATAGTACTAGTAGCACTAGTAGTAGTAGTAGCTGTAGTAGAAATCATAGTACAGTAATAGCTTCAGTAGTAGGAATAGTAGTACTTCAAGCACTAGTTGTATTAGTAGCATTAGTAGCAGTAGTAGCAGCAGTAGTAGTTGTTATATTCGTGGTAATAATTATAGTAGTCATGATAGTAGAAGTAGTAGTAGTAGTTGCAGTAACTAGTAGTAATTGGAGTAATAGTGGTTGTTGAAGTAGCAGTAATAGGAGTTGTAGTAGTTGCGGTAGTAGTAATATTAGTTGTAATGGTAGTAGAAGTAGCAGCAATAGGAGTAGTAGTTGTACTATTAGTAGTAATAGTAGGAGTAGTTATAGTTGAAAGAGTAGGAGTAGTAGTAGTAACAATAGTGGTAGTAGGAGAAGTAATAGTAGTAGAAGTAACAGTTGTAGCAATAGTAGTTGTTATAGCAGTAGGAGGAGAAGTCGTAGCAGTAATAGAACATGAAGTTGTAGTAGTAGTAGTAGTAGTAGTAGTTATAGTGGTATAGTAGTAGGTATAGTAGTTGTAGTAGTAGTATTAGTATCAGAAGTTGTAGTAGTCATAGTAGTAGTACTAGTAGTAGTAGTAGAAGTGGTTGTAGTTGTAGTCATAATAGTAGTAGTAGTAGGAGTAGTAGTTGTAGATGTAGTAGTAGTATCAGCAGTAGGAGGAGTAGTAGTGGTAGTAGTAGAAGTAGTAGTAGTGGCAATAGTAGCTATAGTTGTTGTAGTTGTAGAAGCAGCAGCAGCAGCAGTAGTAGTAGCCGTAGCAGCAGTACTAGCAGTAATAGTAGAAATAGTAGTAGTAGTAGTAGCAGCAAAATCAATAGTAGCAGATGTAGTAGTACTTGCAGTTGTAGTAGTAGTAGTGATAATAGTAGTAGTAGTACTTGCAGTAGTAGCAGTTGTAGTAGCGGTAGTAGTAGTTGAAGTAGTAGCAATAGTAGTAGCGGTAGCCATAGTAGTTGTATCAGTAGTAGTAGAAGTGGTAGTAGTACCAACAATAGTCATAGTGGTATTTTTATTAGTAGTAATAGCGTGATAAGTAGCAGTAGCAGCAGTAGTAGCAGAGGCAGCAGCAGCAGTAGTATTAGTTGCTATAGTTGCAGCAGTAGTAGCGGCAATTGTAGCGGCAATTGCAGTAGTAGAGGTATGAGTTAAAGTTGTCTTCGTTAAAGCAGTTGTAGCAGTAGTAGTAGTGGTACGAGAACTAGCAGCAGTAGAAGCAGTAGAAGAAGTAGTAGTCGTCATCGTAGTACTAGTAATAGTAGTTGTTGTAGTAGTAGTAGTAGTAGTAGTAGAGGTAGTTGTAGTACTAGCCTTAGTAGTATTAGTAGCTACAGTAGTCGTAGCTGTAGTAGTACCAGTAGTTGTAGTAGTAGTAGTAGCAGCAACAATAGTAGTAGTTGTTGTAGTAGTAGTAGTAGTGGTAGGAGAAGTAGTGGTAGTAGAAGTAGTAGCAAGAACAGTAGTAGTAGTAGTGGTCGTAGTAACAGCAGCAGCAAAAGTAGTCGTAGTAGTAATAGTAGGAGTAGTAGTAGTCATAGTAATACCAGTAGTTGTTGCATTAGTTGTTGTAAAATTTTTTGTAGTAGTAGAAGTTGTAGTATAGTAGTAGAAATAGTAGTGGAAATAACAACAACAATAATCATAGTAGTAGTAGTAGTAGTAGTTGCAGAAATAGTAGCTGTAGTACTAGTTGTAGTAGAAGTAGTTGTAGTAGTGGAAGTAGTAGTAGTAATAGTAGAAGTAGTAGTAGTAGTAGTAGTAGTAGTAAGTAGAAGTCGCAGTAGTAGTAGTAGAAGTAGTAGTAGTAGCCGAAGTAGTAATAGTAGTAGTAGTAGTAGTGCGAGTAAAACTAGAAGTAGTAGTAGTCGTAGAAGCAGTAGCTACAGTGATAGTAGTTGTAGAAGAAGAAGTAGTAGTAGTAGTAGTACCAATGCTAGTAGGAGTAGTAGTGGTTGTAGTAGTACTACTAGTAGTAGTGGTAGTAGTAGTAGTAGAAGTAGTAGTAGCAGTAGTACAAATAGTAGTAGTAGTACTAATAGTAGTAGTGGTAGTAGTGGTAGTCAAAGTAGTAGTAGCAGTAGTACAAGTAGTAGTAGTAGTTGTTGTTGTTGTAGTAGTAGTAGTACAAGTTTTAGTAGTAGCTATTGCAGTATTAGTAGTAGTAGGAGGAGTTCCAGTAGGAGCAGCAGCAGTAGCAGTAGTTGTGGTAGTACAATTAGTAGCTGTAGTAGTAATAGTAGTAAAGTGAGTAGTAGCAGTAGAAGTAGTTGTAGAAGTTATTAGCAATAAAGTATCCGCAGCAGCATCATCAGCGTATTCAGTGGTAAGTAGTAGTAGTAGAAGTAGTAGTAGTTGTAGGAGTTGTAGTACATTAGCAACTGAAGTAGTAGAACTAGTAGCGGTAGTAGTAATAGTTGTAGTAGTCATAATCACAGCAGTAAGAATATCTTTATTAGTTGTAGTAGAAATATTTGGAGTGCCAGTTGCATTAGTAGTAGTTGTTGTTGTCGTAGCAGTGGTTGTTGTGGTTGTAGTAGTAGAAATAATAGTTATAGAAGTAATAATAGTATTATTATTAGTAGTAGTAGTAGTGGTAGCGATAATAGCAATAGAAGTAGCAATTGTTATTGTAGTAGCAACAGTAGTACTTATAGAAGTAGCAGTAGTAAATGTTGCAATAGTAGTGATATTTGTTGTAATAGTGATTCCAATAGTTGGAGTAGTTGTAGTGGTTATAGTAGTATTAGTAGTAGCAATTGCAGAAGGAGTAGGAGTAGAAGTAGTCGCAATAGTGGCAGTAGTATTTGTAAGAGAAGTAGTTGTATTAGATGTAGTAGTGGTTATTGTAGGTGTTCTTATAGTAGTAAGTGAGAAGTAGTAGGTGTAGTAGTAATAGTAATTGTGATAGTAGTAGTGGTAGTAGCAGTTGTAGCAGTAGTGGTAGAAGTAGGAGGAGTAGTAGTAGTAGTAGTACTAGTGGGAGCAATAGTAGTATTAGAGGGAGAAGCAGCAGTAGTAGTGGTAGCTATATTAGTTGAATTAGTAGTAGTAGTAGTAGTATTAGTAGTGGAAATAATAGTCGTTGTTGGAGTATAAGTAGTAATAGTAGTAGTAGTAGTAGTAGTGTAGTTGTAGTAGCAGTATTATTGTTAGTGTAGGCAATAGTAGTTGTAGCAGTAGCTGTAGTAATGGAAATAGTACTACCTGTAGTTGTAGCGGTAGTCACAGTAGTAGTAGTAGCAGCAGAAGCTGTAGTAGTAGCAGTAGTATTAGTAGTTGTAGTAGTAAAAGTAGTAGTGGTAGTGTTAGTACTAGTACTAGGGGTAGCAGTTTTAGTAGTAGTAGTAGTAGTAGTAGTAGTAGTAGTAGTAGTCTTGGTGGTGGTGGTGATCATAATAGTAGTTGTAGTAGTAGTTTTTGCAGAAGTAATATTAGTTGTGGTTGTAGTAGGAGTGGTTGTATTAGTAGTAGGAGTAGAAGTAGGAGTAGCAGAACAAGTAGTGTTAGTAGTAGTAGTAGTTGTAGTAGTGGTAGTTGTAGTAGTAGCAGTAGTAGCAGTAGTAGCAGTAGTAGTGGTAGTGGTAGTAGTAGTAGTAGTAGCGTAAGTAATAGTAGTTGTATTAGTAGTATTGGTGGTGGTAGTAGTAGTAGTAGTATAATTTGTAGTAGAAGTAGTCATAGTTGTAGTAGTAGTTGTTGTAGTAATAGTAGTAGTTGAAGAAATTATAGTAGTTGTAGTAGCAATAGTATTAGTTATAGTAGGTGTACTAGGAGTACTAGTAGTAGTAGAAAAGGTGGTTGCAGCAGTAGCATAGTATTAGTAATAGTAGTAGTAAATATTGTTATTGTTGTTGTATT
>RXID01018945.1:0-19434 GCA_005019695.1 Trichopus zeylanicus subsp. travancoricus | reverse complement strand
CTACTACTAACTAATTCTTCTACTACAATTACAGCTGCTACTACTACAACTACCATGACTACCACTCCGACAACTGCTACTACTACTTCTCCAAATACTACCACTACAACAACTACTACTACTACTTTTACTAATATAGCTACTACTACTATTATTGCTTCTCCTACCACTCCCACTGGTACAACTATTACTGCTATTGCAAATATTACTACTACCACTACTATTACGACCGCTACCACTATAATTACTACTACTACTCCTAAAACTAATAGTACTACTGCTACAACTACTACAGCTGCATCTACTACTACCAATGCTGCTATTGCTACTACATAAGCTCTTACTATTTCTACTGCTAGTACTGCTGCTAATTCTACTACTGCTACTTCTGCTACTACTTCTGAAACTACTACTACTACTATAACTACGACTAACACTATTACCACTAATACTACCGCTACTACTACTTCCACTACTACTGCTGCTGCTGCTGCTGCTACTTCTACTACTTCTGCTACTACCACTGCTGCTATTTTTACTACTACTACTACTGTCACTACTACTACTATTACTACAACAATATTGTTTCTACTACTACTTGTACTGCTGCTACTACTTCTGCTACTACTACTACCACTACTGCTTCTACTACTACCACTACTATTACTACTACTAGTAGTACTACTACTACTGCTGCTGCTAATAATAATAATAATACTACTACTACTACTACTATACTACTACACCTACTGCTATAACTACAATTCCTACCCCTACCACCGCTACTACTACTACTACTCCTACTACAACTCCTACTCCTCCAACTACTACTACTCCTCCTACTACTACGACTCCTACTGCTACTACTACTATTACTACAACAACTACTACTGCAAATACTACTATTACTACTACAACTTCTACTACTACTACTACAACTAAAACTATACTGCTAGTTCTACTACAGCTACTAGTACTACTACAACTACGACAACAACAACAATGACAACTACTACTACTCAAACTACAATTACTGTTACTAATGCTCCAATTACTACTACTACTTCTAATACTACTACTACTGCTGCTGCTGCTACTAGTACTACTACTACTCCGACTCCTACTACAACAACAACCACAACAACAACAATGGCAACAACTACTACTACTAGAACAACTGCTACTACTATTACTAATGCTCTTGCTAATACTACTAGTACTACAACTACTGTTACTACCACTACTTATACTACTCCTACTCCTCCGGCTACTACTACTCCTACTACTCCTACTGCTCATACTTCTACTACTCCAATAACTAATACTTCTACTACTCTTACAACTCCTACTACTATGACTTCAGAAACTACTACTGTTACTACCGCTGCTACTACTACTACTGCTAGAACTATTACCGCCACAGATACTTCTAATACTACTGCTACTGCTCCTACTCCTACTACTACTACTACTGCTACTAATACTGCTGCTTCTACTACTACTACTGCTACTAATACTGCTGCTTCTACTACTACTACTTCTACTTCTACAACAACAACAACTACTACTACTATTATTGCTGTTGTTGCTACTACAACTACTACTCCTTTAACTTCTCCTACTACTACAACAATAGCTACAACTACAAATGCTACTACTGCGGCTACTACTTGTACTGCAACTGCTGCTACTACTGCTGCTATTACTACTACTGCTACTACTGCTGCGACTGCTACTACTATTATAAGTACTACTAGTACCAACACAACCACTACTATTACTACCGCTTCTACTACTACTTCTACTACTTCGCCTACTACTACTGCTACAACTGCTACTGCTACTACCACTACTGTTACTATTGTTGCTACTGCTACTACTACAAATAATACTACTACTATTATTGCTACTACTGCTACTATTGCCACTAATAATACTTCTACTATTGTTACTTTAGCTACTACTACTGTTATAAATACTACCACTACTACTACTACTAATATTGCTAACACCACAACTACTACTAATACTACAGCTACTCCAACTGCGACTACTACTACTGCTACTAATCCGACTACTATAACTGCTACTTTTGCAACTCCTACTACTAATTCAACGACTACTATTACTGCTGCTACTATAACCACTACTACTATGACTACTACTATGGCTACTGCTACTGCTACTACTTCTCCTATTGCTACCCTTACAACTACTACTACTAGTATTTTTACTAATACAGCTACTACTACTACTACTACTTCTCCGAGCACTACTACGTGTCCAACTACTACTGCATCTACTATCGCTACTACAACAGCAACAACAACAACAACAACTACTACTACTGCTACTACTGTTACTACAGTTACTACTACTACTACTATTACTACCGCTACCACTACAACTATTACTGCTACTACTACTACTCCCAAAACTATTAATACTACTACTACTACTTCCACATCAGCTTTTCCAGCTACTAATGCTGCTATTGCTGCTACTACATTTGTTACTATTTCTACTTCTACTAAAGTTACTACTGCCATTACTGCTACTATTGCTATTACTCTAAGTACAACTAGCATTGCTACTACTACTTGGACTACTACTACTAATAGTACCACTACTACAAATAATAATACTACTACTACTTCTACTACTACTACTAATAGTACCACTATTACTTCTGCTACAGCTGTTACTATTACTACTACTACTACTACAACCACTACAACTACCACTGCTACTACTACTACTGTTATTACTAGTACTATTGCTACTACCACTTCTACGACATGTAGTTCTCCCATTACTACTACTGCTACAACTACTACTGTTACTACTAATAGTTTCGCTTCTATTACTACTGGTACTACTACTACTACTTACGCTACTACTACTGCTGCTTTTACAACTACTACTACTAGTACTACTGTAAATACAACTAATACTAGTACAACTAGTACTACTAATACTGCTAATACTACTGCTGCTGCTACTGTTACTACTACAACGCCTACTGCTACAACTGCAATTCCTACCCCTACCACCACTACTGCTCCTACGATTACACCTACTACAACTCCTACTACTACTACTACTACTATTCCTATTACTCCTGCTACTACAACAACTAATACTGCTACTACTATTCTTACAACTTCTTGTACTACTCGTAATACTACTACTACTCAAACTACTAGTACTAGTACTAGTAGCACTACTAGTACTTTGACAACTACTAATACTACTACCACTGCAACGGTTACTAACTCTTTTATTACTACTACTACTACTAATACTATTGCTACTACTACTATTACCACAACTACTGCAACTACTACTACTACTACTACTGCTACTACTATTATTACTGCTCCTGTCAGTAGTACTACTGCGACTACTAATACTACTACTATTACTCCTACTACTCCCACTACTGCTACTACTCCCACTACTACTACTACTCCTACTACTACTGCTACTCCTACAATAACAACTACTACTCCATCTATTACTTCTCCTACTACTACGACTACTACTACAACTACTGCTACTGCTGCTACTGTTACTACTACTGCTACTGCTACTACTACTAGCACAACTACCGCAATTGCAACTTCTACTACTACTGCTACTACTCCTCCTACTACTACTACTGCTGCTGCTGCTACTACTACTACAACTACTACCACTACTACTACTGCCGCTACTATTACTACTGTACTTCTATTTCTCCTCCAACTACTACAACTACTAGTTCTACTACTACTTCTACTACTACAATTGCTAGAACCACCACTACCACTAATACAACTATTGTTACTACGACTATTGCAATTGCTACTACGCTATTTCTCCTACTACTACTACTGTCGCTACTATTATGATGACTACTGCTTCCACTACTGCTACTACTAGTACACGCACTACTATAACTACTACTACTACTGCTTCTAGTACTATGAGTATAGCTACTATTACTATAACTAATACCACTACTATTGTTACTTCTACTACCATTGCTACTATCGCTACTATTGCTACTACTGCGACTACTGTGACTACGGCTACTACTGCTACTACCATTGCTACTATCACTACTATCACTACAATTCCTACTACCACTACTACAACTACTGCTACGGCTACTGCTCTTACGACTACTATTACTACTACTACTGTTGGACTGCTACTACTGCTACTACCAACATGACTACGACATGAACAACTACTACTACAACTACAGCTACTGCTACAACTACTACTACTTCCACAACTACTATTATTACCACTGCTACTAAACCTACTACTACATCGACTACTACTGCTACTGCAACTACTGCAACTACTGCTATTACTACTATAACTACTACTACAACTACAACTACTACAACCACTACTTTGACTACTATAAGAGCAACAACAAAAGCTGCCACTATGCTACTACTATTACTACTACTACTAGTACTACTACTTCTCTTACTACTACTACTACAACAATTGCTACTACAGCTACTACTACTGCTACTACAACATCTTTTACTACTACAACAATAATTGCTCCTATTGCAACCACCACTACTGCCACCACCGCTCTACTGTTGCTAGTACTACTTCTACTACTACCATAACTACTACTGCTCCTGCTACTCTACTGCTACTACTGTTACGGCCAGTACTGCTACTAGTACAACAACAACAACTACTTGTACAACTCAACTAAAATTAATTCTGCTCCTACTGCAGCTACTACTACTACCTCTCGTGCTACTACTACTACTAATTCTACTAATACTATGCCTACTACTATTGCTATAGCTACTGCTGCTACTACTATTGCTACTATGACTGCTACTACTACTATTGCTACTGCTACTACTGTAACTACTACTATACCAACTAATATTGCTACCACTACTGCTAGTGCTACGACCATTGATACTACCTGCTACTCCTCCTACTACTATTACTACTACTACTACTACTACTATTGCTACTACTACTACTATTACTACCACAACTACTACTTGTAATACTACTACTACTATTACTACCGCAACTACTACTTGTAATACTGCTACTACTACTACTACTACTACTATAAATACTACTACAACTACTACTTCTATAACCACCACTACTACTACTAACACAACTACAACAACTACTTCTACTGCTGCAGCAATAACAATAGCAACTGACACTTCTACTAGTACTATTACTACTGCTAGTCATAGTACTACTGCAACTACAACTACTATAGCTACTGTTACTGCTACTACTACAATTGCTCCTACTGTGACTACCACTACTACTACTACTACAGCTCTACAGCTACTAAGACTACTTCAGCTACTACTACAACTACTACTGCTTCTACTCCAACTCTATTGCTACTACTATTATTGCAACTACTACTACTACCACTACTACAACTACTATTACTTCTAGTACAACAACTACAACAACAAGTACTACTACTGTACCTGCTACTATTGCTAGTACTACTCCGCTGCTGCTACTACTACTGTAGCTCCTGCTCCTACTACTACTACCACTACAACTGCTACTACTACCACTATTATAGCTACCACAATTACTACTACTACTACTACCATGGCTACAGCTATGGCTGCTACTGCCACTACTACTACTTTTACTAGTGCTACTACTACCACTACTTTTCCTACTAGTAATACTACTGTACTACGACGGCCGACTATCTGCCGCTAATACGACTGCGGTATGCTGCTACTGAGGGCTTACGACTGTCCCTACTTTGCCTACGACTAATACTCCGACTGCTACGGCTACGTAGGCTTACTGCAACTACAGCTACTACTACTGGCTGTACTACCTAATCTACTAAATATTACTATTTACTACTACTACTACTACTATTACTAGTACTGCCACTAAAAGTACTACTTCAACAACTACTTCTACTACTACTACTACTACTAGTGCTACTACTTCTCCTATAACAACTCCTACTACTATTAATGCCGCTGATACCACCACTACTGCTATAGCTATTACTACTACAACAACGATTCCTTCTGGTACTACTGCAGCTATAACTGCTACTACAACTATTGTTGCTACTCCAGCTACTTCTCATACTACTATAACTACTGCTACTCCTACTGCTACAATTGCTACTACGATGGCTACTGCTATTGCGACAAATACTACTACTACTATTACAACTGCTACTACTACTGATACTGCTACTACCACTACTACTACAATTGGTACAACTACTACAACTTGTACTACTGCTACTGCTTCAACTACTACTATTAATACTACAATTACTCCTGCTACTACGACTACTACTTCTAATACTACTACTTTTGCTATAACTACTAGTACTACTACTACTATAATTACTACTAGGCTGCTACTACTACTTCTACCACTATTGCTACTTCTACTACTACTACTTGTCCTACTATTACTACTACTATAACAACTACGGCTGCTACTACAGCTACTACTACAACTACTAGTACTACTATTTCTGCTGTTACTACTATTACTGGTTCTATTTCTTCTACTATGACAACTGCTACTACTGGCATAGCTACTACTACGACTACTACTATTGCTACTGCTAGTACTACGACTACTACTAGTGTTACTGCTACTACTACCAATACTAGTGCTACTCCTACTGCCACTGATACAGTTGCTACTCCAATAACTATTGCTACTACTACTACTATTCCTACTTCTGCTGCTGCTGCTTCTCCAACTACTACTAGTAATATGACTACTAGTACCACTAGTACCACAACTACTACTATTACTAGTATAATTACTACTTTTACTACTACTCCTACTACTCCTGCTATTGCTGCTGCTACAACTACTACTACAACTATAGTTGCTACTACTGCTACTATTGCTACTACTACCGCTATTACTACCGCAGCTACTACAAATACTACAACTACTGCAACAACTACTGCTACTACAACTACTACTTTTGTTACGCCTAAAACTATTACTCCTTCTACAACTAGCACCACTGCTACTTCTACCACTGCTGCTACACCTGTTACTACTACTTCACCTACTTCTACTACTACTAGTACTACTAACACTACTACTACTACTACTAATAATAATACTAATAGCACTGCTACTTCTACTGCTCTTACAAATAATGCTACTAGTACCACTACTACTACTACATCTCCTCCTTCTCCTTCTACTATTACTAAAACTATTGCTACTACTACTGCTACAGCTTCTACTGCTGCTACTATTACCACCCCTACTTCAACTACTACTGCTATTACTATTACTACAACAACTACTATAACTACTAGTACTAGTACTAGTACTACTACTACTACTACTATGATGATAGCCACTATGACTACTGCTTCTCCACTACTACTTCTATTATCACTTCTACTGCTACTACAACAACTACTTCTACTGCTACAAATACGAATTTTACTACTATTGCCACAACTGCTACTATTATCACTACTGCTACAACTACTACTACTGATACTACTACTACCACTACTATTAGTCCAACAACTACTACTGTTACAACACCTTCATTTCGTACTACTACTAGTGCTAAGACTACAATTATGACTACTATTGCTACTAATACTTCTACTACTAATACTACTTCTTTTACAACAACTATTGCTACTAATACATCTACTACTACTACAACTGCTGCTACTAGCTACAACTACTACAGCAATTACCACTACTTCTCATATTACCGCTACTTCAGCTACTCCTACGATTACTACTACTACTTCTATAGCTAATACTCTACTACTACTGTTGCTACTACTACTACTACTATTAATATTGCTACTGTTGCTACTGCTACTGCCACTATGGGTACTACTACTACTACTACAACAACTACCCCTTCTTCTTCTACAAATCCTGCTGCTCCTGCTACAACTGCTGTAACTGGCACTCCCACCATGACTACTACTACTATTGCTACTACTGTTGCTACCACTACTATTGCTACTACTGCTACAACTACTCCAACAAGTACTATTACTGCTACTATTACTACTAATATACTATTACAACTACTACTTCCACTAATACTACTCCTAGTCCTATTACTATTACTACTACTACTACTACTATGATTACTACTACTACTATTACTACTAATACTACTGTTGTTGCTACTGCTGCTGCTACATCTGCTACTGCTACTACTACTGCTATGACTGCTGCTGTGACTACTAATATGGCTATGAGTGCTACTGCTACCTCAACTACAACTATAACAACAACTACTACTATAACTATTGCTACTACTACTACTAACACTGCTACTATAACTACTGTGTCTTCTACTATTGCTACTACTAATACAACTACTATTGTTATAACTACTAATTCTACTACTACTGCTGCTGCTACTGCTGCTACTGCTACTACTACTACTACTGCTAATGCTACTATTATTAATGCTACTACTTCAAATGCTGCTACTAGTAGTACAACTACTGGTACGACTGCTACAAGTGCTATTGCTACTACTTCTACTGCAACTACCTCTGCTACTACTGCTACTGTTACTACTATTGCTACGACTACTACTACGACTAACTATTACTACTACTACCGCTGCTACTACTACTACTACTTCTGCAACTACTACTACAACTACTATTACTCCTACTACTAACTATTACAACAATTACAACTACCACTATTGTTGCTACTACTACCACTATTGCTGCTACTACTGCTACTACTACCACTATTGTTATTGCTACTACTACTAATACTACTGCTATTGCTGCTGCTACTGCTACCACAACAGCTGCTACTACCACTACTATTACAATAACTACTACTACCATTGAAACTTCTACTACTACTACAACTACTACTACTATGACTACTACTACTACTACTACTACCTCTACTATTGCTACTATAGCTATTGCTGCTTCTTATACTACTACTACTACTAAAACTACAACTATGGCTATTACTACAACAACTACTACTTCTATTACTACTGTAATCGCTAGAACTACCACTACTCATACTACTACTACTTTTACTACTACTGCTATGACTATTACGATAGTAGTAGTAGTAAAAGGAGTAGCAGTGGTAGTAGCAGTAATAGTGGTAGAATTAGTAGTAGTAGAAGTAGAAGTAGTAGGTGTAGTAGTGGCAGTCATAGTAGTCATTATTGCAATAATAGTCATAGTATAAAATGCCACAGTAGTAGAAGTAGTAATAGTTCTAATAGTAGTAGTACTAGTAGTAGTGGCAGTAGCAGGAGTAGTAGTATTCGTAGTAGAAGTAGTAGTAGTATTAATAGTTATAGTAGTAGTAGTAGTAGTACTAGTAGTAGTAATAGCACTAGTAGCTGTAGCAGTAGCAGTAGTAATAGCAAAAGTAGCAATAGTCTGAGAAGTCGAATGGTAGCAGTAGCAGAAGTAGTAGTGGTAGCAATAGTAGTAGAAGAAGTAGTAGTAGTAGTAGTAGTTATAGTAGTAGTAGGAGGATGTGGAGGAGGAGGAGGAGGAGATAAAGACTAGTAGTAGTATCAGAAGTAGTAGTAGCAAAAGTAGTAGTAGTAGTAGTAGTTCCAGTAGTGGCAGAAGTAGTAGGAGAAGTAGCAGAAGTAGTTGTAGTAGTAGTAGAAGTGGTTGTAGTACCAGTAGAGCTATATACTGTAGTAGTAGTAGCAGTAGCAGCAATAGTAGAAGCAGTAGTAGTTATAGTTGTAGTAGCAGTAGTAGCAGTAGTAATAGCCGTAGTTGTAGTTGCAAAAGTTCTAGTAATTGTTGTAGTAGTGTAGTAGTACTAGTAGTCATAGGAGGAGATATTGTATTAGTAGGAGTAGTAGTAATATGAGTAGTAGAAGTAGTAGCAGAAGGAGCAGTAGCAGCAACAGTAGTAGTAGTGGTAGTAATAATAGTAGTAGTAGTAATAGTAGCAATAATAGTTGTTGTAGGAGTAGTTGTAGTTGTAGTAGTAGTAGTAGTAGCAGTGGTGATAGTAGTAGCAGTGGTGATAGTAGTGGTAATAATAGTAGCAGCAGCAACAGTAGTAGTACTAGTAGTAGTAGCAGGTGTAGGAACAGTAGTTGTAGTAGTTATGGTAGTAGCAGTGGTTGAAGTAGTAGTAGTAGTAGCTATAGTATGAGTAACAACAGTAGTAATAGCAGCACTAGCAGTAGCCGAACTAGTAGTGTTACCAGAAGTAGTAGTTATTGTAGTTGTAGTAGTAGTGGTCGTGATAGTAGTAGAAGTAGTATTAGTAGCGGCATTAGTAGTTGTAGTAGTACCAGTAGTAGTATTAATAGTACTGGTGGTAGTACTAGTAGTAGGAGATGTGTTAGTAGAAGAACAAGTTTTAGTTTAAGTTGAAGTAGTTGTAGCTATAATAGTAGTAGAGCTAGCAATTCTAGCATAAGTAGCAGTAGTTGTATCAGTAGTAGTAGTCACAATAGAAGTAGTAGTAGTTATTGTTATAACCATAGAAATAATTATAGTTCAAGAAGTGGCAATAGTAGGAGAAGTGGTAGTAGTAGGAGTAGTATTAGTAGAAGTAGTTGTAGTAGCAACAGTAGTTTTAGTAGTAGAAGTAGTAGTAGTAGTAGCAGCAGCAGTAGTAGCAGTAGTAATAGTAGTAGTAGTAGTAGTAGAAGTAGTAGTAGTACTAGTAGTAGTAATAGTAGTAGTAGTAGTAGTAGTAGTAGTAGTCCTAGTAGTAGTAATAGTAGTAGTAGTAGTAGCTGAAGTTGTAGTAGCTATAATAATAGCCGATGTAGTAGTCATAGCAACTATAGTAGTAATAGAAGTAGTAGTCATTGTAGTTGAAGTTGAAGTAGCATTAACTGCAACTGTAGTTGCCACATAGTAGTAGTAGTACTGGTAGTTGTAGTTGTAGTGGTGGTAGTTGTAGTTGTAGTGGTGGTAGTAGTAGGAGTAGCAGCAGTAATAGGAGCAGTAGCAGTAGTAGTAATAGTGGCATCAGTAGTAGTAGTAGAAGTATGAGTAGCAGCAGTAGTAGTAGTCATAGAAGTAGTAGTAGCAGCAGTAGTAATAGGAGTATTGGTAGTAGTAGTGGAGGTTATAGTAGACATAGCAGTTGGTGTAGTAGTTGTTGTAGTAGAAGGTGTCATTGTTTTCGTAGCAATGGTAGTGGTAGTAGGAGTAGTAGTAGAAGTAGTAGTAGTTGGTGCGGTATTTCTAGCGGTAGTAGTAGGAGTACCATTCACAGTAGCAGTTAGAAATTTAGTAATGGTGGCCGTAGTAGTAGGAGAATCATTAGTAAAAGTATTGGTAGTCACAGAAGTAGCAGGAGTTGTAGTTGAACTAGTAGCAGTAGCAGAAGTAGTAGCAGTAGTAGTAGCAATAGTTGTAGTAGAAGATGTAGTATTAATAGTAGGAGCAGAAGTTGTCGTACCAGCAGTAGTAGTAGCTATTGTAGTAGTGATAGTAGTAGTAGTATTAGTAGCAGCATATTGCAGTAGTAGTGGTAGCACTAGTCATTGTAGTAAGAGAAGGAGCAGCAGTAGTAGTAGAGGGAGTAGTAGTAGTAGAAAGAGTAGTAGTAGGAGTAGTAGGAGTAGTAGTACTAATAGTCATTGTAGTAGTAGTAGTGGTAGTAGTAGTAGTGGTTGTAGTAGTAGTTATTATTGTAGTAGTAATAGTAGTAGTAGTAGCAGTAATAGCAGTAGTCACAGTAGCATTTGCAATAGTAGTTGTAATAGTAGTAGTAGTAGTTTTAGTTGTTGCAGTAGCAATAGTAGCAATAGCTGAAATAGTAGCAATAGTAGCAGTAGTAGTAGTAATAGCAGTAGTTGTAGTGGTAGTAGTCGTTATAGTAGTTGGGGTAGTAATAGTAGTTATTGTAGCTGTCACAGTAGTTTTTATAATCATAGTGGTGGTGGTAGCAGTGGTGGTAGCAGAAGTTTTAGTAGTAGAAGATGTAGCATTGCATTAGTAGTAGTTCTAGTTGCATAAGCAGCAGTAGTAGTAGTACTAGTAGTAGCAGTAGCAGCACTAGTAGTAGTAGCTGTAGTAGTAGTAGCAGTAGTTGTTGTTGTAGTAGTAGTAGAAGTAGTGATTGCAATAGTAGTAGTAGTAATAGGAGGAGGAGGAGTCTTAATACAAGCTATAGCAATAGTAGAAGAAGAAGTAGTAGTAGCTATAGCAGTAGCTGTAGCTGTAGTTGTTGTTGTTGTAGTAGTAGTAGTTGTAGTAGAAGTAGCTATTGTTGAAGTAGTAGTAGTAGTTGTTGTAGTAGTCGGAGTAGTAGTGGCCATAGTAGTATTGGTAGTCGTACCAGAAGAAGTCGCAGCTTTAGTTTTAGTGGGAGAAGTAGTAGTAGTTCTACAAGTAGTAGTAGTAGTAGCAGTAGTTGTAGTAGTAGCATTAGTAGTAGTATCAGTAGTAACAATTGTAGTAGTCGTACTAGTAGTAGTAGTAGTAACAATAGAAGCAGTAGTAGCAGTAATTGCTGGCCTAGTATTCGTAGCAATAGTAACAGTAGTGGTAATAGTAGTCATAGTTGTCGTAACACAAGTTGCAATAGTAGTAGTAGTCATGGTAGTAGTAGTAATAGTAATAATAGTAGTAGCAGTCCTAGTAGGAGCAGCAGCAGCAGTAGTAGTTATTTTGGTGGGAGAAGTATTAGTAGTACCAAAAGTAGTAGTAGTAGCTGCAGTAGTACAACAATTATTTCAGTAGTAGTAGTAGTAGTAGTATTAGTGTAGTTGTAGTAGTATTAATAGTATTAGTGTAGTAGTAGAAGTAGTAGCTTTAGTAGTAGAAGTAGTAGTTGGAGAAGTAGTAGTAGTAAAAGTAGTGGTAGTAGTGGCAGAAGCAGTAGTAGTAGTCGTGGTAGTAGTAGTATTAGTAGTAGTAGCTACAGTAGTAGCCGTAGTAGTGGCAGCAGTAGTAATAGGAGAAGTAGTACTAGCTGTAGCAGTTGTAGCATATGTAGCAGTAGTAGCAGTAATAAAAGCAGTAGAAATAGCAATAGTAGTAGTAGTAGCTGTAGCTGTAGCAGTAGAAATAGTTATTGTAGGAGAGGTAGTAGTAGTTGTAGTAGTAGTAGCAGCAGAAGTAGTAGTAGTAGTAGTCGTAGTAGTGGTAGTAGTAGTGGTAGTAGTAGTAGTAGTCATCATAGTAACCGTACTAGTAGTAAAATTAGTAGCACTAACAGTAGCAGAAGTAGTAGCATAAGTAGTTATTGTAATTGCTACTGTAGTAGCCACAGTTGTAGTTGTTGTAGTAGGAGTCGCAATAGCAGCAGTAGTAATAGTAGTAGTAGTAGTAGGAGTATTAGCAGTTGTAGTAGCAGTAGCTGTAGTAGGAGTAGCAGTTGTAGTACTAATTGTAGGAGTTGTAGTAGTAGTTGTAGTAGCGGTCACAGAAGAAGCTTTAGTAATAGAATTAGTAGTTGTAGTAGCGGTAGCAGTAGAAGCTTTAGTAATAGAATTAGTAGTAGTAGTAGCTGTAGCTATTTTTTTTGGAGTAGCAACAGTGGTTGCAGTAGTTATAGAATTAGGAGTAGTAGTAGTAGTAGCAGGAGTAGTAGTAGTTGGTGTTGGGGAAGAAGCAATATAAGCAGTAGCAATAATAGAAGTTGTTGTAGTATATGTAATAGCAGTAGTAGCAGAAGTTGCAGTAGTGGTAGTGGTAGCAGTAGTAGCTGTAGGAGCAGCAGCAATGACAGAAGTAGTAGTAGTAGTAGCTGTAGTAGTTGTTGTAGTAGCAGAAGTAGTAGTAGTAGGAGAAGTAGTAGTAGTTGTAGAAATAATAGTAGTACTAGTAGTAGTAGTAGCCTAGTAGTGTTAGCAATAGTAGTAGAAGTCATGGTAGTTGTAGCAGCAAGAGCAGTAGTCGTAGTAGCCGTAGTAGTTGCAGTAGCAATAGAAGTACAAGTAGCAATAGTAGTAATTGCAACAGTAGTAGCCACAGTACTAGTAATATTAGTAGCGGTAGTAGCATTAGTAGTAGTAGTAGAAGTAGTAGGTGCCATAGGAGCGATTGGAGCACCTGTAGTAGTAAGAGCTGTAGTACTAGTAGTAGTAATAGTAGGAATTATTATAGTTGTAGTTGGGGTAGCTATAGTATCAGTAGTGGTTGTAGCAAATAGTAGTAGTAGGAGTAGTAGTAGTAGCAAGAGCAGTAGCAGCAGCAACTATAGTAGTAGCAATAGGAGTAGTAGTTGCAGTAGTTGTAGAAGTTGGAGCAATATTAGTGTTAGTGGTAGTAGTATCAGTCACAGTAGTAACAATAGCAACGGTAACAGTAGCAGCATGGGAAGTAGTAGTTGTAGTCAGAGCAATAGAATTAGTAGTAAGAGTAGCAGTCGCAGTTGCAGTAGTAAAAGTAGTAGTAGTAGCAGTGGTAGTCACAATGTTATTTCTAAAAGTAATAGTAGCAGCAGTAGTAATAGTAGCATTAGGAGTATAAGAAATAGTAGCAATAGTAATAGTAGTTAGAGCAGTAGTGGCTGTAGTAGTTGGAGTAGCAACAGTAGTAGCAGCATTAGTAGCAGCGGTAGCCATTGGAGTAGTAGCAGTAGCAGTTGCAATAGTAGTTGTTGCTGTAGTAGTTGTAGTCATAATAGTCGGACAAATACCAATAATACTAGCAACAGCAGTAGTAGTACCACTAGCGGTAGTAATCGTAGTAGTAGTAGTAGTAAAAGTAGTAGTAATTAAAATAGTAGTATTAGTTGTAGTAGTAGAAGTAGTAGTAATAGCAGCAGCAGTAGTTGTTGTTGTTGTTGTAGTAGTCATAGTAGTAGTAGCAGTAGTAACAGTAGAAGCAGGTGCTATAGTAGTAGTAGTAATATTACTAGCAGTAGTGGCAGCCATTATAGCAGTTGTAGTAGTAGTAGCAATAACAGCAATAGTAGCAATTGTAGCAACAGTAGGAGTAGTATAGCAGCAGTATTTTAAGTAGTTGTGGTAGTTGTAGTAGCTGTTGTAGCAATAGTAGTAGTAGCTATCAGAGTAGTAGTAGTAGTAGTAGTAGTAGGAGAAGTAGTAGTAGTCGTAGTAGCAGCAATAGTAGCAATAGTAGTAGTAGTAGTAGCAGTATTAGTAATAGCAATAGTAGTAGTAGCAATAGTAGCAGCAGGAGAAGTAGTAGTACTTGTAGTAGCAGCAGTAGCTATTATAGCCACAGTAATTGTAGTAGTAGTAGTAGTAGTAGTCAGAGTTGGAGTAGTAGTAGCAGTAACAACAACAGTAGTGGCCATAGTACTGGTAGTAGTAGTTATAGTAGTCACTTTAGTAGTAACAATAGGAGCAGTTGTATCATTGATAGTAGTTGGACTTGAAGTAGCAGTAGTAGTAGTAATAGTAGGAGCAAAAGTAGTTGTAGTACGAGTGGTAATAGTAGCAGTAGTAGTATGAGTATCAGTAATAGGAGTAGTAGTAGGATTATCGTAGTATTAGTAGTAGTTGCAGTTGTAGTAGTAGTAGGAGTAGTGGTTGCAGGAGCAAGACCAGTAGTAGTAGTAGTAATAGCAGTAGGATTAGGAGTAGTAGTTGCAGTAGTAGCAGTAGTTGGAGCAGTATTAGTAGCAGTAGTAGTAGTAGCAATAGCAGTCATGGTAGTGGCAGTAGCAGCAGTAGTAGTCATTGCGATAATATATGCAACAGCAGTAGTAGCAGAAGTAGTAGTAGTTTTAGTAGTTGTGGTAGTAGTTGTTATTGTTGTAGTAGAAGTAGTAGTATAGTAGCTATCGGAGTACTCGTAGTAGTAGTAAGAGAAGTATTAGTTGTCACAGTAGCAGTAGAAATAGTAGTAGCAGTAGTAGTGTGCATAATAGCAGTAGCAGTATTAGTAGCAGTTGTAATAGTGCTAGGAGAAGTAGTAGTAGTAGCAGAAGAAGTAGTAGGAATAGTAGTAGCAGTAGTTGTAGTTGTAGCTGAAGTAGTAGTGGTAGTAGTAACAGCAATAGCAGCTGCAGCAACAACAGGAGTAGTACCATTACTAGCAGTAGTAGTAGTAGTAGT
Organism: Trichopus zeylanicus subsp. travancoricus; assembly: GCA_005019695.1. Classification (NCBI taxonomy): domain Eukaryota; kingdom Viridiplantae; phylum Streptophyta; class Magnoliopsida; order Dioscoreales; family Dioscoreaceae; genus Trichopus; species Trichopus zeylanicus. Next base: position 3,413 of record RXID01018945.1, on the reverse strand, counting down.
ATCAGTAGTAGTAATAGGAACAGCAGCAATAGTAGCAGTAGTAGTAGTGGTATCGGTAGTTGTTGTAGTAGGCTTAGTAGAATTATGTGTAGTAGTAGTGGTAGTAGAACTATTAGCAGTAGTCGTAGTCGCAGAAGTAGTAGTAGTAGATGTTGTAATAGTAGTAGTACCTGAAGTAATAGAATAGTAGTAGTAGTAGAAGGTGTAGTAGGAGCAGTAATTGTAGTAGCAATAGTGGTAGTAGTAGCAGTAATAGTAGCAGCAGCAGTAGTGGTTGTAGTAGGAGTAGTAGTAGTAGCAGTAGTACTAGCAGTAGTCGTAGTTGTAGTAGTAGCAGCAACAGTAGCAGTAGTTGTAATAGAAGTTGTAGCAGCAGTAGTACTAGTAATTGTGGATGTAGTAGTAGTTATACTAGTTGTAGTAGTGGTAGACGTAGCCGCAGTAGTAATACTAGTAGTCGTAGGAGTAGTAGTCGGAGCAATAGTAGTAGTAGTAGTGGCAGCAGCATTAGTAGTAGTAGTAGTAGTAGCAGTAGTAATAGTGGATGCAGTAGCAATAGTAGTTGTAGTCTTAGTTGTAGCAGAACTAGTAGTTATAGTTGTAGTAGAAGCAATTGCAGCCACAGCAATAATAGAAATAGTGGTTGTTGTAGTAGTAACAGTAGCAGTAGTAGCAGTAGCAGTAGTACGAATAGTAGTAGTTATTACAAAAGTGGTAGTAGTAGCTATATTAGTAGTAGTAGTAGTAGTTGCTCCATTAGTAGTAGTAATTGTAGTAGTAGTAGTTCTAGTAGTAGTACTTGTGGTAGCAGCAGTAGTAGTGGTAGCAGTAGTAGCAGTAGAAGTAATATTAGTAGTAAGATTAGCATTAGTTGTAGTAGTAGTAGTTGTTGTTGTTGTTGTTGTTGTTATTGTTGTTGTAGGAGAAATACTAGTGGCAATAGTTATCGTTGTTATAGGAGAGGTAGTAGCAATATTTGTAGTAGTAGTAGTACTAGTTGTATCAATAGTGGTAATAGTAGTAGTAGTAGTAGTAGTAGTCATAGTAGTAGTAGTAGCAGTAGTCACAGTAGTAGCAATAGTAGTAGTAGTAATTGTAGTAGTTGTAGGTTTTATTGTGGCAAAAATAACAGTAGTAGAAGTAGTAGTAGAAGTAGTTGTAGTAGTAGTGAATGTATTAGCAGTAGTAGCAATAGTAGCAGTTGAAGTAGTGGTAGCAATAGAAGAAGTAGCAGCTGTTGTAGCAGTTGTAGTAGTAATACTACTAGTAGTAATAGTACTAGAAGTAGTTGTTGTTGCTGTAGTGGCAGTAGTAGTAGTAGCAAAACTAGTAGTAGGAGTAGTAGCAGCAGCAGCACAAGTATTAGTTGGAGCAACAAAAGTCGTAGTCGCAGTTGTAGTAGCTACAGTAATAGTAGTAAGAGAAGTAGTAGTAGCAGCAGCAGCAGTAGCAGCAATAGTAGTAGTAGTAGTGGTAATTGTAATAGTAGCAGTAGTAGTAGTAGCAGTCGAAGTAGTGGTAGCCGGAGTAGTAGTAATAGTCATACTAATAGCAGTAGTAGTAGTAGCAGCAACAACAGTAGTAGTAGCTATAGTAGTAGCAGTTGCAGTAGTAGTAGCAGTAGTTATAGGTAGTAGTAGCAGTAGTATTAGTAGTAGTATTAGTAGCAGTAGTAGTTGGCGTAGTAGTATTAGCAGTCCAGTAGCAATAGTACTAATAGTGGCTGTAGTTGTTGTAGTTGTAGTAGTAGCAGTTGCAGTAGTTACATCCGTTGCAGTAGTAGATGGAGTAGTAGCAGTGGTAGCCGTAGTTGCAGTGGGAGTAGTAGCTGAAGTAGCAATAGTAATATTAGGAGCAGTAGCAGTAGTAGTAGAAGTAGTACTTTTCATAGTAGTAGTAGTAGTAGTAGTCGTAGTAGGAATAGTAGTAGTATTAGTAGTTGTAGTAGCTATAGTAGTAGTGGTAGTATTAGGAGTAGTAGTAGTAGTAGAAGAAGTAGTAGTTGTCCTAGTAGTAGTAGTTGTAGTAGTCACAGTAGTAGTAGTTGAACTACTAGTGGTAGTAGTAGTAGTAGTAGGACAAGGAGTAGTAGCATTAAATGTAACAATAGTAGCAATAGTAGCGGTATTGGTAGTAGTAATTAAAGTAGTAGTAGTTGCGGTAGTAGTGGTAGCTGTAGTCGTAGTAGTAGTAGCAGTAGTAGCAGTAGTAGCAACAACAATAGTACTCATAATAGTAGTAGTAGTAGTAGTCGCAGTAGTAGCAGTAGCAACAACAGTAGTAGAAGTAGCTATAGTAGTAGTAGCAGCAGTTGTAGCAGTCTATGTAGTGGTAGCAGAAGTAGCCATAGCAGCCATAGTAGCAATAGTAGCATTCGAAGTTGTGGTAGTAGTATTTGCAGTAGTAGTAATAGTTATAGAAGTAATATTAGCAGTAGTAGAAGTAGTAGCAGTTGCAGTAGTAGCAGTTACACTAGTAGTAGCAGTTGCAGTAGTAGCAGTAGTAGTATTAATTGGAGTAGCAGTAGTTGTAGTCGGAGTAGTAGTAGTTGTAGTTGTAGTAATAGTAATCGGAGAAGTAGTAGTAATGGCAGTAGTAGTCCTAGCCGTAGTAGTAGTAGTAGTGGTAGTAGCAGCAGCAGCAGTAGTGGTAGTAGTAGCATTTGTAGTATTTGTAGCATTAGTAGTAGTAGTTGTTGTTGTAGGAGTTGTAGTTGTAGTAGTTATTATTTTTGTAGAAGCGATAGTAGTAGTAGTAATAGTAGTAGTCATAGTTGTAGCAATAGTTGCAGTAGCAGCAATAGTAATTATCGTAATCGTCATAGTAGCAAGAGTAGCAGCAGTAGCAGTATGTGTAAATGTAGTAGTAATTGTAGTAGCAGTAGTAGCAGTTGTAGCAGTCAAAGTAGTGGTAGCAGTAGTAGCAGCCGTTGCCGCAGTAGCAGTAGTATTAGTTGGTGTAGCCGTAATAGTAGTACATGTAGTAGCTGTAGTAGCAGTTGAAGTAGTCGAAGTAGTGGTAGCAGTATTTGCAACAGTCGTAATAGTAGTTGAAGTAATAGTAGTAGTATCAGTAGTTGTACAAGTATTAGTCGTAGAAATAATACTAGTTGTTGAAGTAGTAGTAGCAGCAGCTATAGTATTGGTCAGAGTAGTAGTAGTAGCTATTGTAAAAGCAGTAGGAGAAGTTCTAGTTCTTGCAATAGTAGTAGTATTAGTAGCTGCCACTGCAGTAGTAGTGTTACGGGTACCAATAGTAGTATTAGTAGCAGTAGTAGTAGCTGTAGTAGCAGCAACTACAGTAGTTGTTGTAGCAGCAACTACAGTAGTTGTTGTAGCAGTTGCGGCAACAACTATAATAGCGGTAGTGTAGTTGTTGTAGTAGTATTAGTAGCAGTAGTAGATGTAGTAGTA